>PVIU01003793.1:0-138206 GCA_004026605.1 Ondatra zibethicus | reverse complement strand
TATATTTATCTTTATATATAGGGCGATGGCATGGTGCATCATGACGGTTCTTCACCTTACAAGGATGCATGCATAACACTATGTGAACAAATACTATGATACACGTGGGGAGGAGGGACCCTGTCTGCAAAGTGGGCCACCCAGGAGCCGAGGACTCAGAGCTGCTGGCAGGCAGGCTTGCTGGGATTTCTACTCCTTTCTCCTCATCCTTTCCCCTGATCCCATCTATTGTTTGCCCTGCACCCTTCTTTTGGGCATCTCTTTCCCCACCCTCCACTCATGAGTTCTGCCGTTAGTCCTCCTACGGGCATCTCCAGATAGGTCGCAGCCACGGGAACCAAGCCGGAAGTTCCAGGAGAGGAGGAGACCGGATGGAAGGGGGTGGCAAAACAAGCAGAAGGAAAAATAAACCAACAGAACCCCAGCTCTTTATGCATCTGTCTCACGTATCAGTATCCCCAGTGTCCACCCTAGTCTGGCTTGCTAGGGGATTGGCCGAAAGTCTACCCACTCTACTCCCCCACAATGGCCCAAGACCAAAAGTGCTTCCTGCTTGCTCCCCTCTAAGAAAGGGCCCTGGCCCTCTCACCCGGTCGCACCCATTGCATCTGGAAGCGTACCATACACTTGTAAAAATTTGCAGCAGTTTTTTTTTTCTTTTTTTTCTAAACATGAAAAAAACTGTTCAGGCACAAAGATTTAAATAAGCCCGTGTGGCATCCCTGGATTGTACTGAATCACTGGGTTCTCCCAGCCTTCCGACCCACCCTTGTACCCAGATCTGCCTTCCTCTTCTTCATGTAAAGCAGCCGAGCAGCAATGTCGTTTCTCTATTTTATATCTCTCTTGCTATATCTCTCTTTCTATATATATATATATATATTTGTCTATCCCATATACACATAGGATTTTAATGTTTTAAATGCGTAAAGGAGTGAGGAGGGGAGGAACACTGAGGGAAGAATCAATGTCACCAAAAGCATTAAGGATTCATTCGTAGAAGCTGGGCAAGGGGAGGGACCAATAAACAGCTTGGATTTGCTAGGTGGGAGAAGGTCACAGAGCCAGATAAGGCAGTAGCAAGTTGGGGATCCGTACGAATACGACCAAAGGCAGAGAATGACAAACCAGAAGCCTCAAAGAGGAGTGGAATAAATATAGTTCCAGCTTTCCTGGGAAGGAAAGTGCCACCACTCTTCTGGCTTCCCCAATTCTGGGGGCTCCAGAAAGCTTCCCAACAGCCCCCTACCTGCCCAGTGGCCATCAAGCCCAGCAGAAAAGGCCCTGGCAACCTGAAAACCGTGTTCTCTTTGCGAGTGGGAGCTGGGGGGAGAGGCATGCTGGAACATCTTGGGGTCTGGGCTGCAAGGGAAACAAGGAAGTGTCCTTTCTAAGCTGTCCCTGCCTCCACTAGGATCCCCAGAATCCTCAGGGACAGACAGGGCAGGTAGGTACTGAGTGAGTACCATCCAACACTGAGACAGCAGCACAGACAACGCAGCATGGATTTACCTCCAGTCGCGCATGCGCGTGCGCACACACAGACACAGGACACGACACAAGCACGCACACACATACAACACAAGCACATACACACATATACACATGCACATACGTACAAAGGGATATTTTGCTATTGATGGTGAATTTTTTTTTTTTTACTTTTTCTCTTTTTAAATCTTTTTTTCCTATTCACATTACAAAAGGAAAGAGCAAGGTCCTGCAGAACTGAAGAAGGAGCTAACAAATACTACAAAAATATTACAGTTTGCAAAGATCTGCTCAACCGTCTCAAACTTTTATGATTGGGCAGCAAGAAGGGGGTGGGGTAGAAGGGGCAGGCTGAGTGGGAAGGGCTGGGAAGCAAGGGACCAGTCAGTTCTATGGGACAGTTGGCTACTTTTCCCTCCACCACCAATTTTGAATGACATCTTACTGCTAAAAATACTGTTTTCTGAGATTTACAGAGCCCCCAAAAGTTGGCAGCTCCCACTTTACCCCCCTGGTCTCGGGGAGGAAGCCACAGTGCAGAAGGATTTTTACAAATGGCTCTTCCCTAGAAAGATTCTCTTTTCACATTATAAACACGACAACGGTTCTGGTCACATGTTTCAAGTTTAAACTTTTTGCCTCCCTAAAGCACTAAGTCATTACTAACTATAGTTCCGAAGTAGCGCCCCCTGTACTTTACCATCCCTACTTCACACTGGAGGGGCAAGCACCCGCAAACCACATCCTCCCAACACACAATTTTTAAGGCCTTCAGACATGGCAGATGAGATTGAAGGGGAAGATGGGAGGGATAGGGGCTTGGCCAAGGGACAGAGGAAGTGGTTACAGCAGCGCCCATCCCTCGGACCTTCTGCTATTCTTCACGGGCCTTTGCCCCTGCCGATGGCTTCCCTAAACCACTTTTTAAACCCTAAGATCAAAACACAGCTATGACTGTCTCAGAGAAAGAAGAGGAGGAAGAGAAGGAGGAGGAGGAAGAAGAGGAGGAGGAGGAGGAGAGCAACAGTTATCTTATACGTAAAGCATGAAATGAAAGGGAGGGCTCATCCCAAGGCAAAAGGGATTATTGCAAATGTGCTTTCCAAAATTCAGGGTGGGGAGGCTGGAGGCTGGGAGGAGGCTGAACTGCAGAAGGAATGAAAGACTGGACAAACAGAAGAGGTAGCTTTTAGAAAAACAATTCCCCACCCAGCACAAAAAACCAGGCTGGTCCACTCCGCACATACATACCAGCCATGAAAATATACCAATTTTGGCAGTGGCACAAGGAGAGGACTGTGTGGTTGTATAGATCTTAATAACAGCCCACCCTCTGCCCCACCAAGCCTGAACAGCCCAGATAATTCTACGACCAGTGGGACTTTCCTCTAAAGTGTTTCAGGCTGACCTAAAGCTGGGCACTGAGAGTCTGAGCCCTGGACGGTGCCAAGAATGACCCGTAAGTGACACTACAGGGGCCCTGAGAACCCACCCAATTGTCATTCTCTCCATTCCCACCACCTCCTCAGCCCTCCTGGCCTTCCATTCAGATCCTGAGTGGTCCACTTTTTCTGACAGCTTCCCGCCAGAGAAGGGGAGGTTTTCTACCAGATCAGATTCAAAGCCAACTATTAACTTCTGCTGGAACAGAAAGACACACTCTCCCCATTCCTCCAACAACCCTCCCCACCCAACCAAAGGGGAAAAAAGAGATAGGGGATTTAAAAGCTCATGAGGTCACAAAAAATAAAAACTGAGGTAATTCAAGTACAATGTGCTAAAAGCAAACGTAACAAGAGGCCAAAGCGCATTCGGCTCCTCCTCCCTGCTCCCTGGAGACTGCGGGGACCCGAGCCAGGAATTCAGTACTAATTTCCCGATCTGGGGTTAAAAGATTCTCACTGTGATTAGCAACTCCCATCCCCCCATGGCTAGTCCTCCTGCCATGCTGTCAGGACGTCCATTCCCTCCTGCAGGTAAAGTTCACCTGCAGGTGAGCATCCACTCCTCCTGGGCATGGGACCTTTCAATAGGATGATGGCATTCCTTCCCCTAGGGGCTGAAGTGGGGGTTGCAGTGATGTGTGCTTGTTTGGATGGTGGGATGAAATATATTTAGTTGATTTTTGTTTTGTTTCCTTTTTGCAAGCAGAAAGCAAGTCAGCAGGGATCTTGCACATGAGGGGGTTTGGCTGGGGTTCAGTGCGGATTTATTTTGTTCTGTGTTCTCTGAAAGCTAAAGGAAAGAAGGAAGGGGTTTTGGAATCTGACACAGTTTTCCCCAGGAGGGACCTAAGGAAGATATAGTCCAGATCCACACAGGGAATGAGCCCCTTGTGACCAGAGGACAGCCATCAAGCAGGTGCAAGGAGCTGAAGGGTGAGGAGAGCCATGGGTCTCTCGGAGACCATGAGAGGCACCAGGCATGGCTGGGCAGAGCAGGAAGCCCTTTCCCTTCCCAGTCTGCCCCCAGTCTGCCAGGGCCACCACTCTGAGCATCAGCCAGGGCCACCACCTCTCACTGCCTCCAGTCCTCTGTCACCTCTCTGCCCCCCTCCCGCCCTCTTCCCAGGACGGGAAGGAAGGAGTGAGGGCAGACGCAGTGGCTCTGACCCGAGGACCTCACACTTGCTTTTTGGTCTCCATTTCTGGACACAAAAGGAAGGTCTAGGTTGTGGAGAGGAGAAAAATATGCCACTGTGTGAATGAGCAAAACCACCCCCTACCCACCCAAGAGAACCAAGTTGGGCAGAAACCCCAGGGAAGGGGCAGCGGGATGACAGCCGGATCGCCTAGAATCCCAGAAGGAATCCAAGGCCAAGTAACTACTTAGTTTCCTTCTCCTTCTCTCTCTCTCTTTCTTTTCTATCCCCCCCCTTTTTTCTCTGCACAGTCTTTCCACTTTAGCTTGCTCTAGCTCGTCTTTGCGGGCTCCCGCCACTGCTCTATCCTATGTGGGGGGGGCGGTGTCCCTGCTTCACACATAACACAGGTAGAGGTACGTCTTCTCTATCCTCCAGTCGGGTGGGATCTCCTCCGGCTTGTGGCCTTTCATGTGCTTCTGCATGGAGGAGAGGCTGGGGCAGTACTCCGTGCAGATGGTGCACTGGTAGGGCGAGGCGCCGTTGTGCGTTCTCAGGTGCTTGATCATGGCCGAGTAGTCTCGGGAGCGCTGGTGGCAGAGTTTGCACTCGAAGGGCTTCTCACCTGTGGAGGAGACAAGACAGGACAGGGGAATGTGAGGACCGAAAGGGCCATGGGCCATCCTTAGGCTTGCTGGAGAATGTCCATCCTTCTAGCCTTGCAGTCTCCAACAGAACCATCCAAGATGGTACCCACTGATCACACAGGGCTATTGGTATGGTTATTGGGGTGCTACACTTCTGTTTCATTTTGTAGTTACTGTAAATAGGCTAATGTGGCTAGAAACTGGCAGCTAGAAATGATCCAGGGAGCTCTAGCCCCTTGTCACATTCTCTTTAGGCAGGGAGTTTCCCTTCTAATTAAGGAAACATGGGCTGAGAAAGGAGGTAGTAAGTCTCAGAAGTCCTTCAGGATGCTTCTTCATAGCAAAGCCCACCCATAGGAAACTGGAGAATGGGTGGAGTCCTTTTAGAGCTACAGATAGTAAGGAGGGGCAGGGGCAATCCAAGGAGCCCAGTCCTTCAAACATAACCCACCTGGGGCCATCTACCCACTGAGGCTCCAAAGCCTTCTCCTAGACTTTACCTCCCATTCTAGGGCTGGTGGGGAGCGGCTGTACAGAGAACCCAGGAGTGTACAACGACACCCTAGTCTGCTTTCCAGATCTCCCTCCCACTAGAGTGCCCTGGAGCTGAGCAGAGATGTAAGGGAACCTCGTTTCAATACAGTAATTAACTGGTCAGCCATCTAGCTATCGATACTCCTCCGCGCTGAGGCCCCGGCAAATAATGAAGTAATGAACAGCCAAAGCGATCTAACAATCGACCAGCTATTTACAATAGTCACTGCCAATGCATTTAATGATCTGCCCACTAGGTCACATCCCACAACAAGGGACTGCGGAAACCCCGGGACTCTGGGGTATTCCCTGGGCTGCAGATGTTGTCAGCAATGAACATCCCCTCCTCTCCTGTGGCTTTGAGCCAGGGGCAAGAAAAACAGAGCTCAGGAGAGAAGACAGAGTCCTGAGAACAGCTCTGCCTTCTGCTGGTTGCCAACCCCTCCCCAGGCTATGCCCTCCCTTAAGCCAGCTGAGGTCACCATGATCTCCTCTGGACTTGGTGCTGTCCCCACTGATCAGAAAGGGCATCTTCCTTTGCTCTCATTCACCCTCAGCCTCACAGGAAATGCTGCCTCCCCTCAGCTGGCAGACTGCAGGGGGTGGGTATTTAACAGCCAGCTCTCCAAAGACACATAGCTCTATTGCTATGCGGTCAATACTCCCACTGGGGCCCCTTTTAAGCAACCAAGGTGATGTCATTGAACTTGAAATGGGGAATAAATAGGTTTTCCAGTTAAGTAGATGCCAGCTCTAGCTGCCGCCAACTCTAAACCCTGTCTGTCTGTCTGTCCTGAGACCCCAGTGGAAACAAAGCTCACTTTTATTCTATGTGGAAAGGAATGGGGATTCTCCTTGCTTTTCAAAACAGACCAGGATCAATGTCACAATTTCTGACCCTTATCATAACTTAATGCCCTCTAATTCTGCCTCCAATTATGAATGGAACAAAATGAAACCACTCAAATTTCACTTTTCACTAGTCTGGCCAACTTAATCTTAATTTAGGATCTGGAATAAGCATCATATTGCCTGGTACTCGTGGATGACTTTTTGGTGTGATTACTTCGAGGGACTGCCTGGGCCCATGAGACACGTGCTGCAATTGATTACTATTATCTGCCACGCCTGATTAGTAATGCCTGCCTTGGCCTTGAGAGAAGGGTCATGGACCCAGACCACGATATTATCTCTCTCTTTTTTAAAAAAATATTTTTATTGTGTGTGTGTGCGCGCACATGAATGTGGTGCCCTCTGACGCAAGCAGAGGGTTCTGGGAACCAAGCTCCCGTCCTCTGGAAGAACAGCAAGCACTCTTAAACCATTGCGCCATTGCCCCTGTCTCCGTATTATCCCTCTTCTCTCTGGTTGACCCCTGAACCATGTTTACCCGGGCTTCTTCTCTCAAAACCACCCACTTCCAGTCACCACCTAGGTCCCAGAGCCAGCCTGGGGCCCATTCCCTGCCCTAAGTACCTGTGTGAACCCTGTAGTGCGTTTCCAACTGGTGCTTGAGGCTGAACTTCTTGCCGCAGCCATTGCACTCATAGGGCTTCTCCCCAGTGTGGATGCGCTTGTGGCTCTTGAGTGTGCTCTCATCCCGGAAGCAGCTGCCACAGAACTCACACTCGTACGGGTGGTCACCTGTGAGGACAAGGGGCTGGCTCAGATCCTTGCTTCCTCCTGCCTCTGTTGCAGGGACAGCAGGGTACATTTGGTGTCCTGAGATTGCCTTTGCTCACCACCTTCAAAGGTGATTTGGCTAGTCTCCACTGCACCAACAGAGCGTGGTTCCTGTGTTCCCATCGGGACTTTACTGTGGCCCCACAGTCGTTCATGGGATAAGAACCAGTCTCAGGAAAAGAAAGCCTGCGTGGCTCAGCAAAGAGCAGCAACCCTCAGAAAGCAGGGTCCCGTGAGTGTGGAACAGAGCCGGGCTTTTAGACCTTACCTCACACTTCTGCTTTCTTCTTCCTTTCCTCCAGCTCAGAGCCAAGGGCCACTCCAGCCTAGCTTCCCCACTCTCAAAACTATCCCTCCAACTCAGAGAACTTCTCCTGCCTCCCAAATGTCATCTGCTCCTTTTCCTACTCCGCCAGTTAACTGCTATTCCTGCTGCCTTGTTTCCACATCTTTCCCTGGTGAACCCCTAGCCGTCCTTCAAAGTCCAGCTCATCCATCACCGCCATTTGGATGCTCCCCTTCAGTTCTCCACGCAGACTAAGCTACACTGCCTTCTCTGTCCCCAAAGAGAAGAATATTGAACACTTTTGGTCCTTTATTCATAGAAAAATAATACGATTTTTAAAAGAATTCTTTCCCATTTAAATGGCCCGATTTGCTGTATTCTTACCGCTGTGCCAAGGACCTCATGGAGATCATGTCACATGGTCATGGAAACTATCTGATGAAAAATACGCTTACCTCACAAATAAGGGGGGGTGGATAGAGGGTTGCTTAGAGATATTTAACTACTGTCCCAAGGTCACCTAGCTAGAAGTAGCTAGACTGGAACTCAGGCTATGGTCTTGTCCCAGGGTCTGGACACTGGTCACTTACCACGTAGCTAAACGACGTATTGTATTGTACTGGCTAACGGGGCCACCAAGAAGCCTTGCTCGCCCTTATCCCCTCGGTGCTTGCCCAGGAATAACTCAGAAGCAACTCTTGGAGAATTCTGGGTATTGGACTGGGAAGAGCCCTTCCTGAGTCTAGAATCATGCCCATTAACTTACCATTCTCTCCCCGGGACACTCCACTCTTCAATCTCTGTGGACTGGGGGGTTGGGTAGGGAGTGGGGTTAACCACCTTGCATTTTTGTAACCGAGGTGTCAAGCTTGGGGGATGAAAGGTGAGGACTTGAGCTACTTATTTATTACAGGAGTGAAGGCGCAGACAATAAAGATAGATTGATCACCCCAGACTTCGTTCATGAATATTTAAATATCGCTGATTCGTCTTGTCACTGTAATTACAATCTCTCTGGGCTGCATCTCCAACAACCACAGTTTATGGTAAAGAATGGCCCACTGTATTTCACTTGTTCCTCTGCAGATGTGCGAGGCTGCCAACCGTGTAATGTCCTCTGCATTTC
This sequence comes from Ondatra zibethicus, assembly GCA_004026605.1. Lineage (NCBI taxonomy): Eukaryota > Metazoa > Chordata > Mammalia > Rodentia > Cricetidae > Ondatra > Ondatra zibethicus. The sequence continues at coordinate 129,858 of PVIU01003793.1, read as the reverse complement.
ATACATTCTCTTCAGCTGCTGAAGGCTTAAGTCATCCACAATGACCTACGTTTTTTCATTATCCCCATGTCAAACTGTGCTCGTGCCTGGGCATAAATTGTCCTTCTCCTTATAGACTCGCAGGCCTGTGCCTTCACTTCCTCTTTAAAATGGTATTTTACTCTCTCTGCCTTCTCCCATCCGTGGGCTGATAACCAAACATCCTACTTCCCGAATGCAGGCCCCTGCACCCACATAAATTCTCACCTCTGATGACTCAGAACAGTTTCTGGGACTCTGGGGAGTGGTTGCTGGGGTCTGTTCACTGGCCGACTCTCTCAGGGGGTGAAAGATGTACAAAAAGCACCGAGGGCATAGGGGGTGGGTGGGTCTCCATCAAAGAAGCACAAAGAACCATCTCTATCCTCACCATCTAAGGGGCAGTGTCTGGCCCAGGGGCCTGACTGGCCAGTGATCTAGAGATGGACTGAGTCCTGGAATTCTGGACTGGGGAAACCAACCCTTGTCTATACCAAGGAACAATTCCCAGTCCTGTCAAAGCCAAAGCCAAGAAGAAGCTAGCCTTTACTAACACAGGTACTAATTGGCTATAGGTCTACCATAGTGAGGGGGGTCAGTTTTTGCATGAGACTATGAGACTCTCTCTCTTTCTCTCTCTCTCTCTCTGTCTGCACACGTGGCCCTGTCTGGTCTGACATCCAGCTCCCCCTCCTTCCTGAATCGGCAACGATTACGACTTTAATCAAAGATTCAGTATCCTCATTAAGATATAAATAAATAAATAAAGCAAGGGTCACATGAGACTTCAGCTGAAGCCGGTAATTAAAACATACATTGGCAGTCACCCAGCCCCCCCCCACAGGAAGAGGGGGCGTCAGTGAGAGAGGGCTGGCTGGCTGCCTGTGTGTGCTTCTTGCTTCCAGAGGGGGGCCCTAAGAGTTTAACAAACAGCAGAGGGGCTTGTTTGATCAGATTTTTATGAATTTAATTACGAAGTGGATCACATGTTAAATGAGTTTAAATAGGAACTCTCTTGAGTCTTCCCAGGGAAAGAATAAAAAACATTCAGGGAATGAGAGGGGGAAAATGACAAGTCACCAAGACACATACCCACCCTCACCCCACCCAGGTTTCACAGCTCAGTGACCACCGAACCTACAGCCCTCGCCCTGAGAACTAATCGTGTCAAACCAGGCTGGCCATAATGTACATAGAACTGGCGACAGAAGTCAAAATCCAATTTGTGGTATGTTGATTAACTCTGTAGACGTGTTAATGAGCTTGACATTAAGTGCAGGACAAACGAGACTAATTAGAGCCCCTCTGGCCTGCCCAAGGCACCTGTGACCCTCCTTCTCCCCAGTTTGTCATTACCTAGTGGCTTTCTTAGCTCTGGCCAAGCCCAGTGTCATCCTTCCCACCCCCGTCCCAGCCCCTGGGCTCCTCAGAGTCCTTCCTCTTGGCCCCTCCCTTCAGTGCAGCTGAGAGTTTATTATATGATGAGCCATGTGAATCAAGGATCCATCAATGCCAAGAGCACGGCTGGACTAACGTTCCAAACACAGCTGCTGATGCTAAACACCGGCCCCAGCAGCAAATGGGCTAAGAACAACAGAATATTAATGAGGCATTGTGTCGGGGGTGTGCAGAGCCTGTGCCGAGCTGGTGTGAAAATCAATGGGTGCTTGAATGTGCGCGTGCAAAGGGCACTCACGTCTGTGTTTCTAGAATAAGCAAGGGTTTCTCCCAAACTGTCCTTGCTGGGGATCTGAAGCATGGCTGACAAGGTAGAGCAGGGCTAACATGGGCTAACTGAACTCTGAGAAGGTGGCATGGACAATGTAAGTTACATCCTAGGTGGACTCAGGGGGGCCCGAATCATCATGCCATGTGAAGTCAAGGGACTTGACCCAGTGGCATACCTGGAAGTGGCTAATGGAGGCTAACCATCTTCCTGAAGACTGAACTTAGGGAACTATTGAGGGAGACATGGGCAGATGGTGTCTACATCTTACTGGGAGATCCTTATGCAGACCCTGTAGAGAAAGTCCTTGAGCACACATCCCTTTCTCTTTGCTGGACCTTAGCTGCTAAGACCTCCTTCTTTCTACTGAGCAGCCTTAGGCAGTACTAAGCATCTGGTGAGCCATTCACATTCGGTAATGATACGGCATTGTGCTCCTCTAACTAGGATGGGATCCAGAACCTAGAGCCAAACCAGGCTTCTTGGTGAGAATGCCTACAACTGGCAAGACAGTCCAGCTCAGCCCCTGAGAGCAAAACTTCCTTATTCATCAGAGCCTGCCACCCATGTAAGGACCAGGTACATATTCCATCCCCGAGTTATGAAAAGGCTCTGAAAATGAGAAATTCTTCCAACCCTCTCTGAAGCATGCAGGGCATTTATGCCTTCTCTAGCAGGCTTGTGTATATACTCTGCTACATCCTTAAGAGATTTAATCCCAGCTCCCTCCCCATCCCACCCACTCCCCCAAAAAACCCAGATCAGGAACATACATACACAGAGACATACAATTCAGAAACTGGCATTCTTTCACCAAGGGACAGTAAGAGATGATCTCATTTTGCTTTAGGGCAGAGAAAGGAATTAAGTCATCGATTCCTCTGCTAGGAAAAGACCAAGGGCTCCTTCAAGGCCCTCTGACACTGGGTGTCCCATCCCCTAAAGCTAGAGGGTAGTGGCAGGGATAGGCCAGGACTAGGCAACTGGCCCTGCCTCCTTGACTCACACATACCCCATCCTTCACCCCCTCGTGTGAACTGGCCAAGCAGGGCTATCTCATGGCTCACTGCTCAAATGCTCTCATTGTCTTCCCTAGACAGCATTAAGGCCAAAGCAGAAGCCTCCAGTCTCTGTGGTGAAGGCAGGATGAGTTCTTCAGTGTGCCCTCTGGAGCCCTGAGCTGACTTCTGTGCTATTCTTGGATGGACTGGGCAAGTGGTGGGATTGTAGTTGAGTTAGGTCAGTTATTCTCAAAATGCACTTTAGTACACTTCTCCCCCGATCCACATCGGAATCCTTATTAGTGGTGTTGCGATCTAGAGCCCACCCTGGACCACTGAATCAAAGTTTCTGAGAGTAGAACTCAAGAGTATTTTTTTTAAAAATGACTATTTTCTGCACTGTGTATGGAAAAGACTGGGAACAGGTGTGAGGTGGGTGGTGGACTGGGAGAACTATCAACATTTAAACACTCTATAGGAGCCCTTCTATGTACAACTTCAAGCAGAGAAAGGCTGAAGATGCCTCAACCTCGAACTGCCTCCCCCGTACACACCATATATTTTTGGAGGTTAAGCTCAGATATAAGGTCCAGAAATGTCCCCATGCACCCCCTGGGACCAGCCTACCTGTATGTGAGCGAAGGTGGCGCTTCAGAGCTGTGTGGCTGGGAAAGGTGCGGTTGCACTCGCTGCAGATATAGCTGCGCACGCCTGCGTGCACCTCCATGTGCTGCTGGAGCGCGCTCTGTGCCTGGAAGCGCTTCCCGCACAGGAGACAGAAAACAGCCATGTCTGTGCCTGTGGGAGACAGCAGCGGGAGAGAGTCAGCAAGGCAGGGACCCAAGGCCAGAACTTCACCCCTGAAGGCTGGAGTAGGAGGCAGCACTGGGGCTAGAAATCCGACCCCCCCCCCCCGCACACACACATAAGGTCAAACTCAGGGGCAGCCCAGGCCGTGCATGTTGACTGAGCACCCTGAATGTAGCTAAGTGGTGTCCAGCCTCCATGAAACCTAAAGATTAGTGGAGAAGGGCATAAAACCACACGAACAGTCAAATGCATTTCTGCAAGCATCTTGAGTCCAGTCCAGGAGAAAGTGGGTGACTGGGGGCCTATAATCACAGGGAATTTACAGAGGTTGAGGCAACAGTGGGAAGATGGGTAGAACCTGTGAAAGCCAACAATGACCTGGATCCTATGGACTAACCACTGTTGTTAATATAACTCTCTTAAAACCTCAAACCACACGAGGAGAGGAGGGAAGCACAAGAGACCAACCCTTCCCAATCTCCACGGAGTTCAGAGTTGGAAGCAGCAGAGGGATTCATTCATTCATTTCCTGAGCTTAGCTGGAGACCACATTCTCTGTTCTGTTCTTTTCTTTTCATCCTCCCTCTCACCCTCCCTCCCTCCCTTCCTCCCTTCCTCCCTCCCTCCCTCCCTCCCTCCCTCCCTTCCTTTGTTTTTAAAACAAGGCTTCTCTGTGTAGCCCTGGATGTCCTGGAACTTGCTCTGTAGACCAGGCTGGCCTCAAACTCAGATCCTCCTGCCTCTGCCTCCCCGAGTGCTGGGATTAAAGGTGTGTGCCACCATGCCTGGCAAACACTCTTATAACCACTTTCCCATTTAGCAAATCAGGAATCCTGAGAGCCACTTCATTCCAAAAATACTGTCATGATACTTTTCACAAGGAAGGCTCTCTTTGAGGTTCTGGGGATGAAACAATGGAAACACCCACTGGTACCTGCTCTAATTTCAATACCACCCAGAACACAGTGTTCGAGAGAACATTCAAGAGGATGGATGGAGTCTGTGAACACCCAGGGGTGGCAAAACCAAGTGGAGCGGGATGACCAGTCCTAACTGTGGAAGCAGGGAGAAGGTGAGAAGGGAGCTGAAGAGGAGCTGAGAGCCAGATCATATAGCCTGACTAGTCATGCTACGAGCTCTGGGTTTCATCCTAAGGCCAATGGGAAGTGGCCAAAGGATTTCAACCTAGTGAGTCACATGAGACATTCATTCAGTTCTGCCCTGCCACTCGGTTGGCTGGACCAGCAGACGAGGTGCCCCATTGAACCCCACAAAGGTGGATTGCTATTTTCTGTTCATCAACCCCTTCCTGATGCCACACCGGATCCATAGCCTTCCAGCTGAGTCTCAGTTCATAGCTCCTTGTCTGCCACTTTGGATTTTATCTCTCCAAGATATTGGTCCTGACACAAGCCCATCTGCTTGACCCTCTGCCCATGTCTGGGCAGCACTGCCTGAGTTCAGTCCCACAATACTGTCCCTCGTGTGAGGGACATAAACAGAAAAGGTGGTCAGGTCCATTAGTCTAGTCCCACAATACTGTCCCTCGTGTGAGGGACATAAACAGAAAAGGTGGTCAGGTCCATTAGTCTAGTCCAAAATGGAGGGAGTGCCAGAGCACTTGGGCTCCTGAAAGTCATGGGCTCTTCAGTGTGATATGAGAAAGCATCCAGGGGCAGGCGAGAGAGGGAGGGAGGGGACAGTGAAGAGCCTTGCTGCCTCCCTGACTAGAAATGGTGACATAAGTTGGAGGGATGGTTCTTGCCTCCTCAGGACCATACATGGCTCAGTTTGGAATAAAAGGGGTCACCACTGGCCCACCATCCACTCTCTTCTCATCATTACCTGTGTGTGCTCTCTTTGTAGACACTGAAGTCTAGGTATCTGCAGTCATGCTTTATTTCCCAATAACTAGGAGGGCTGCGTGGAGGAAGAAGATGTCCTCCAAATCTCCGAGAACAGGATGGAAGGAGGGCTAATAAAGGCCATTTTAGCTGGGTGCTTTACTTGTGCTGCCGTCTTATTTAAAGCGCTCATCCCTACAGGGCGAGCGTTCACAGCCACCTTCTCACGAAGAGAACAACAGAGATTAAACAGCTTGCCTAAGGTCACACAGTGAGAAAGAGGCAAACCGGGAATCAAGAAATGTCTTGGTCTGTTTGATTCCAGAAATCACAGATTGAACCCTCTATTTTTATTTTGTGTGTGTGTGTGTGTGTGTGTGTCTTTGTGTGTGTGTTTGTGCGTGTGTGCGCGCACGCGGTGTATCTTTTGGGAAAGCAGACCTCGTGTGTGTGGGGGGGGGATGGTGTTTGGAGGTTTGGAGGTTGACATTAGGATGACTCTCCACCCATTTCATCAAGACAGGATCTCTATCTTACTTCATTAAGACAGAATCTTTCATTGAACAGTTTTGGTTAGGCTAGCTGGCCAGAAAGCCATGGGCCTGCGCTGGGATTACAGGTACGCACAGCACAGCCATGCCGAGCTGTTATGTGGGCGCTGGGCATCCAAATGCAGGTCCTCATGCTTGCACAGCAACCACTTTACCCAGGGACCCACCTCTCTAGCCTCTGAACCCCACATTACCTCTGGACTAGAAACACCTGTCTGTCTGGGCTTCCCCCAGAAGAGATGCAGTCAAGGCAATAAAGAGCAAGCACCGAGTATGCAGGGAGCACTCCAGCAATGGTCTGGGAGCACAGACAGAGGCTGGTCACAGGCACAGCTCTCGGAAGCCTCCCAAACCCAAGCAAAACAGGAAGGAGTCAGTAAGATCTCTGGGAGAGATCTCAAGTCCTCAGCCCCATCTGATGGAGGAAGATGTGCTGAAAAAACAAACAACAGTTTGCCTGGGCAGAAGCCACTGCGAGCACTGATACTGAGGCCTTCAAGCCACTAGGAGCAGTGACACTGTGTCCCTCAGTGCCCTGTCAAGCTTGGTAAGAAAACAGAGGCCGTCCACAACACATTCTAACACACAGCACAGCGGTCCGAGCTTCTTCAAGCTGAGGGTTCCCAGCACCTGCACCCTCTTTACCCTGAACTCTACCCCACAGAAAGCCCCAATTAGGCCAGGTGTTCAAACAGCTGCCTTAAATCAGCCTGAGGGAGCAGGCTTCCTGAACAGCCATGCCTTTTACCAGTCAAGACTTCTTGTTCTTATAACCCCAGGATAGAAGGTGAATGAACAGTACCCAGAAGGACACCCCAAAAGGTGCTACCTAGCAGAGCAGACTGAGTTTCCTGTGGCATTCTGTCCCCCTTGCTGTTCTTAAGATGCTTGGAAGCTGCTCTACTGGGTCACCTCCACCGATGTCCATTCTCCTGTCTCACACCATTCCCTAGTGATCATAGACAGGCTGGGGTGGGGCAGGAAATCTGGACACCCAGCCTGGGGGTGGAGGGCACTGGTCAAGAAGGCACCCAGAGCATGGATAAGACCAGGGTAAATCCGTGAGAGCCTCAGGGAAGACTGTGAGTTCTGCTCTGAGAAACGGAATGTTATCTGAGAAGCCAAGGTAGGAAACAGGGCACCTGTCCCTGGCAAACGGCACAGACGGATTTCAGAGCAGGCAGCACAGAGGATGGAGAGAAGTCTTGAAAACCAGGGAGGTCAGGTCACAGAGGACCAGATGTGCCAGGAGGGGCAGCCCAGATGCCAGCCTACAGGCAAAAATGGGGCCATAGAAGGACTGGAGGATGGCAAAGGTCTAGATGTGTGTGTCCCCTCTCCCAGTCCCAAAGTGAGTATGTTAAAATCATTGTCCTCCAAGTGGTGGTATTAGCAGGTGGGGGCTTCACCAAGTCTTTGCTTATAGGAGTGGAGCCCTCCTCAACACTATTACTGCCCTTATAAAGAGGATCCCTTCTCATAGTCAGAACACAGGGCACAGAAGTCTACAGTCTGCAACTAGGAAGAGGGGCTTCCTGGGAACCCAGCTACTTCAGACTGTCCAGCCTTCAGGACTTTGAGACATTATTTTCTAGATATGAATCCTCCAGTCTACGATCACATGTTACAACAACTCAAAAGGCCTGAAGACAGGTACACGTGTCCAACAGCCTGATGGGCAGTGCCTCTGTGGGTGGCAAAGGTGTGGATGGTCCCAAGTGACTGGAACCAGGGTGAGATTAATAGCTTTTGTGCTACTCCAAAAGGTGAGGACCAGACAATGCCCGAGGTTTTGTGGACAGGAAGAGAGCACCCTGATTGGAACTGTGGTTTGGTTGGGAAAAGCAGTACCCATGAAATTCCAAATGGCCAGCTCTGCACACCCTTCACAGGCTTAAGGGTCCATGATTATTGGCTAAGTAGAAATATTATGACCCCAGCTGTCTCTCTCTCCTTCCTAGGCTCTCACACAAGCATAAGCAAGCTTCCTCCTTGGCCACTTATCCACCAGCCAAGACTCAGGGTGAGAAGACGGCTTAGGGGTTTGTGTCTACTTTCCCCACTCTTCTGCTTGAAAACCAACATCCACGGTCAAAGAAAAGAACTTTTAAAAAAAAAGAAAATCAGGGAAGGGTTGAAGAGTGAATGAGACACAAGAAAAACTACTGGTGCGTGCAAGTTAAAAATCTAAAGACTAGATGTGAGTTATTAAACAATTTGCTGTCGTTTCTGCCTAGCTGATTGTTTGCACGTATGATGAGTCAGGGCCGATTCTATTACACTGGGAGATTAAGCAAATAAATGCTAGCTTTTGGAAACACATTAAAATGTGGGGCTATGGAAATAAAATTATCTAGAAAATTATATTAGCAATTCATTAGCTGTGGTGAGATGTGTGGCAGGGCAAGGGACCCGCGCGGTAGCACACTCTGCTCTCTGCAATGCCTGAGTTCTACCCTCCACTGAGGCGACGGTCAGCGTCAGAGGCAGTTTACTTTTGACGTTCAGTCCTGACTATGAGACTAAGCTGCCAAAGCAGGAACCAGAATAGTCATCTTTATCTCCCCCAACACACAGCACAGGGCTCATGCCAGTAGGCCCTAGATAACTGTATGCTGCAGTGACAATACTGAGGGACTTTGGGATGACAAAAACAGATGCATGTGCAGGAGCGGGGTCAATAGGCCATGGTACAGAGATAGACAGCTTGGGTTGGTGAGATCTCAGAACTGAGTCTATCAACAAGGCCACTACCAAAAGACTCCCACACAGTCCTACCCTATCTCCATGGCAATCACTAATGCCAGGTGACACACAAGTGCCAAACTCACTGGGGCCCTGGGCTAGATAGTTTTTTATTAATTTGTCACAAGATAGGACTGCAGGCAAGACTGTAGAGCGTTTTCTTAATTAGTGACAGCTACGAGGGCAAAGGCAGCCCATTGTGGGTGGGGCCACCCCTGGGCTGGTGGTCCTGGGTGCTGTAAGAAAGCAGGGCTGGTCAAGCCATCGGGGCAAGTCAGTAAGCAGCGCTCCTCTGAGGCCTCTACATCAGCTCCTACCTCCAGGTTCCTGCCCTGTTTGAGTTCCTGCTCTCCCTGTTTTTGATAGTGAGCTGGAGAGATGGCTCAGTGGTTAAGAGCACTGGCTGCTCTCCCAGAAGTCCTGAGTTCGATTCCCAGAAACCACATGGTGGCTCACAACCATCTGTAGTGAGATCTGGCGCCCTCTTCTGGCGTGCGGGCATACATGGAGGCAGAATGTTGTATACATAATAAATAAATAAATCTTAAAAACCTTTTAAGATTAAAGGTTTTAATCTTAATCTTTTTTAAAAAAGGATAATGAGCTATTATATGGAATTGTGAGTGAAATAAACCCTTTCTTTCCCAAGTTGCTTTTGGTCATGATGTTTTATTACTAAGACACCCCCTACCATGCTTGTCATACTGCACCACTGTCTGAGCTTTGCTGTGCAGAAGCAAAACCTCTGACCATTGAAGCCACTCCATACCATATTGTAAAATAGTACAAAGACTACACTTCTGGTCCAGAAGTGTGGCTTTTCTCAGCTTTGTGTTCCTGGGGCGGGCAACTACTACCCTTGTTGTAGCCAGAGACTGGATCAGAAATGTTCTCCTGTGACATGAGCCAAGGCTTACTGCCCAACCTGGGCAGAAGTGGAAAGTCTCAGAAGGAGGTCTTCAGGTCACTACAGAATGTCCTTGAAAGTGAGGGGTGGACTTCCATCTTTCTGTTGTCTCTCTGACTTTCTGTCCAGGCAGAGATGAGAAAGCTTTGGTCTTTCTCACGCTCCATGCCAGGGTATGCTGCCTCATCACAGGCCCAGGGACCGTGAGCTGGAGCTTTGAAACTGTAAAGCGAACTAAACCTTTCCTACCCACAGGCTTGTTACCTGTTGTTCGATATAGTCACAGAAAGCTGAGCAACACAGTCTTGGCCCTGAGCACAGTCTGCACGGAAGATACAAGCTTCATAACCAATCTATAAGCAGAGACTGTGCTTTCATTTTCCAGCCGCCCAGACCCGAATAATCACACAGAAACTGTATTAATTACAACACTATTTTGACAATGGCTTAGGCATATTCCTAGCTAGCTCTTATATCTCAGATTAACCCATTTCTACTAATCTACACTACGAGGCTGTGGCCTACTGGTAAGGTTCCAGCGTCTTTCTCCCTCGGCGGCTACATGGCATCTGCCTGACTTTGCCTTCTTTCTCTCTGCATTCAGTTTAATTTTCCCACTTAGCTCTATTCTGCCCTGCTATAGGTCAAAACAACTTCTTTATTAATAAGCATATTAATAAAACATATTCACAGCATACAAAGGGGGAACCCATATCACCAACCTGTGCTTCCAACATTCACTTCCTAGTGTTGCCACAGACAACTGACAGACACTGTCAAGTTTATGCCACGAATACATTGTTTTCTACCAACTTGGGAATCCCATTATGAATCAGATTCCAAACTTAGCCTTGGTTTAAAGAGAATTACTTCACCAGAAAAAGGACCCAACAACCCCTTCCCCCATATTTCTGGAGAATGAGGAGATGTGGCTTAGTCTAGACTCCGTAAGTACTTTCCCAAAGGGGATTTGAACTACAAAGAGGGATGGTAAGGATAAATTCAGAATGTGGGTTGAGGCAACATGGATAGGCTCCAAGCGAATACCTGGGACCTGTGTGCATAAATCCTACTGAGGCAGAAAAGAAGGAGAAAATTAGGGGAACACGGGAAGAAGCAGGAGCCTCTCAACTCATGTATCAAGTTAAACTCTCTTGCTGGCTAAGGGTCAATAGCTCTAGCGCAGAGGTTGGAAAGGCAGTGCCGTAGTTGGGAGCCCTTGTTGATCTTGTAGAGGCTCCAGATTTGGTTCTTAGCACCCACCTGGGGGTTCATAACCACCCATAACTCCAGTTCCAGTGGAACCGACGGCCTTCTCCAGCCTCCACAAGCAGTAGGCACACACATGATGGACTGACGCCCATGCAGACAAACATACATATAACATTTTTTCTAAAGAAAGAATTTCGGCACCATCTGCTGTGAATGGTGTCAATATTCCTTCTATATGACAAGTTTCAGATAAGTGCCATGTTTAAGTGTTTATGGCCAGCCATGGCATTTTTTTCCTTTCCCAACTACAAACCAGCATTTTTCTAGGAGCCCCTCAAGCAAAATTAGAAACTCCATTTACAGCAAAAGACATATCCAAACTCCCTCGTGAAGCTTTTATGACCCAACGGTTTCATCTTACCAGATTGTAATCCTGTCCAGTGCACTTCGGAAATCACCCTGTGATCCCACTTGTGGGGCACTGCCGTTATCAACCCTTTGAGATATAACCTCCGAAGACACCAAAATCACATACTGGCTGCCATTAAAACATCTAAGTTCAATTCCCTCTTGAGACACTCACATCCATATGTGGGTAGTAGGTCCCTTTCCTGAAGACTGTCTCATTCCATTAACACTCAGACTTAAATTTATGTTAAAACCTTTTCTTAAAAAACCTCTAGCTCTGCTTCACACCGACCTCTCCTGAAATTCTTTTCTGAAGAATTTGAAACTCTTGGCTTTATCTGAGTAGAGAACTCTGAGAGGAACCCAGGATGCTGCAGGCAGCAGCAGGGAGCTATGCCAAGCCACTATCACGGGAGAAAGTGAGCCGTACCATGTCCCCCAAGAGCAGCACAACCAGTCTGGGGTACAACATAGGTACAACTTACAGGTTTCTGAGTTAAAAACAAGTATAATTTTAGCAAAAATTGGGAGGAAGCCAGGCTGGGGTGGAACAGGAGGCAGGAGGGACGGCATAGGTCTCAGGCCTTTATCTTGTCCAGATGATGATGGGGTCTGAAATCATGAGACACAAAAGCCTTGTGTTTACACCTGTGCCATTTCCATGACAATTAGCTCTTGAATGGAAAGGAAGGAACACAATCGGAGGGGCACGCAGCTGGCGAAGCCGCTCAGGTGCTACACTTTCTTGGAGCAAGGCTCTTATTATCTCCCTAGACAAGCAGTTCCTTAATCAAAGAAGCAGAGGAAGCTAAATATACTTCCATTTCTTTTGGTAAGCAGGCTAGGACTGCTCCATGTGGGGTGTACATGTAGAGTGTGTGTGTGTGTGTGTGTGTGTGTGTGTGTGTGTGTGTGTGTGTGTGTGTGTGTGTGTGTGTGTGTGAACATAGATGGGTTTCTGGTGTCCAATCCTGCTCAGCAAGGAAGAGCCATCTCTCCTGCTACCTAGAGCAGCTGCTTCCCCGGATGGGAACGAATATCAAATTGGGACTAAGTAAAAAAAAAAAAACTTATTTAAACTGGAAACACTTCTATCTCCATTCCTTTCTTCTAACCCTGTCCCTGCGAGGAGGTTCTACAGCTGCCTCTGACCCCTGGGGATTATCTTTCATGAGACGCCAGAGTCATCAGTTAAATCGTTACCTCTACCTTCCTTCCCCCAGCTTTCTCCTTCCACGTATGTGCCTCTAGGTTGTTGTTGAAGAAGGTACAGAGATGCATCACCCACTGTGCCAGGGAGAGACACAGGCAGCACAGCTGACTCACACCAAAGGCAGGGGGTTCTGTCTGCATCTTAAGAGACTGAAAAGACCCAGGGGTGTGGATGCAGGAGGCAGACAGAAGGGAAACAAATGCCCAGACCCTCACATCTGCTGAACTTCTCTCTGACTTCTCCACTGGAGGAAGGACCACAGGCTGCTCATTCATATCTCCGATTTCTCTCTGGGTGTTGAGTGGCAGGACCCTCTGCCATAAGAATCCAGTTCACCCAGCTGTAGCACTTCTCAGTCTGCTTGACCCTTCAGTAAAGTCATCTGCCACCGAAGCATAGATAAGTCCTGCTCAACCACTTTCTGCCTGTGACTGCCCACCCAGTAATACCTTGAAAGCGTTGACTCCAGCCAAATTAGCATCAAACTAAACAAACTAGGTATTTGTATCTTACACATCACTTACTTCTGGCCATATTTTCTCCAACCTACCCAGGAAGCCCAAACCTTAGCCTCTAGTCTTCTTGTTCCTTTCAACCCTGTCAATCCAGTCCTTCCTCCCTCTTCCTACTTTTCTTCTTACAATCTTAGAACCCTGGGAGGTTCCTCTACATTTCTCTAACCCTCTATTATTTCTACGACAGGAAGAAGGGATGTTAGGGTTTGGAATTGTCAAAGGAATAGAAATTCCTCAATGAATAACATAAAAGGGGGGAGGGTTCAGACAGCGGATTGAAATTTGTTTTAAAACTAAGCAGCGGATGGGTGAGTGGCTGCGTTTTTCAAAACACAAGCACACACCCCAGCTTCAGCCTCCTGGGGAATGCGGCTGTTTGGTCGGGCTGTGGCAGCTAGCAGAGCCTGCTGCCTCCCTCCCGGAAACCATGTATTTGTTTAGCAGTGAGCCCAGACACAAGCGCATTTCATTACCCAGCACCTCCAGCTACAGTAAACAAATTTGTCAGCTCACTAGCTCATTAAGGTGTGCCCCGGACACTCGGGATTTATTGAGACCTGCACAATAAAAGTAACATGAATGAATTTACTAATTTTGTCAATCACTCCAACAAACCTACCGAAGAGGGGGAGAAAATGTGGGAGGGGAATACGGAAAAAGGGTGGAAAAGAAACGGGGGGGGGGAGTAAGGGAAGGCACGAGGAGTGTTGGTTTACAAGAGAGAATAAAGGGTGACAATGGGACCATTGCTGTCAGCCCACTTCACATACGCCAAGTCCCCTTTCCTAGGGTACAGACAGGGACCCTGACCAAAAAGGTGCCAAGGGAAAATGACATCACACATTTTGGTTCCCTGTGGATTACTCGGTATCTCCCAACTGTACGTAAGACTCGAAACTCATGAACTTGAGAAACAGAATGCACATCCAGAGAAGCAGCAGCCTCAGCAAGGAGGAGTTGCCTCTTGTGTTCTCTCCACCTGCTCCAGTGGTCCCTGTCCTCTTGGCTTCCCAGGCTACTTGTTGGACCCTTTCAGACATTCCAAAATGAACTTAAAACCTCTACAGTCAGAGCAGGGGGGAGTCAGAGGGAAGTGGGAAGGGGAGGGTATGGAAAGGGGGATCAGGATGGAAAGTAAATCCGGAGAAGTATGCAGTCCTCTGGTCTGTAACTCTCAAAATGACAGCAGGACTGGGGCAAAGGTCAGGGAGTCCAAGGCCTTCGCACCTCAGCCAGCTGTGGCAGGGGAGCCTGGAGCCCACAGGACGCCTGCCCGTATAAATCAACAGTAAGCAGGGCCTGCAGGAGATGGGGACAATGGGCCCACACGGGGGTGGGAAGCAGGACAATGGGGCCTGGCCAGTGCACGGGCCTGGAACAAATGTGCCCTGGCACCACAGGGGCCCCCATTTGTGAAACTAATTGGCCCACGATTGAAAAACTGGACCAACTTCAACAGTCCTGGAAGGAAGGGCAGACATCCACAGGAGCCTCACCTAGCCTTACTCTGGCCCAGCCCTGTGGGTGTGAAGCAAAGGCCTCTAGGGGACTTCATTCTGTCAGGGAGGTGTCTTGATGACCTAGTCAGTCTGGAGGAAGGCGTGGAGCCTGGTACTGGTGGATGGGATGCCAACTTCTCTCAGGACCTAGAGGAAAAACCATCTTTTTGTTTCCCTACTGGAGTAAAGCTTCAAGGTGAGAGTCACTGTCAACTCTCTGAGTTTTCAGAACCTGAGAGTTCTTACAGCCCTCATCTAGGGTAACTCAGTTCCTCCCTAAGTTCATCTCCCTCGCTGATCTTCAGTTCTGTGACCTCTATGGACAGTGGGTGATAGTGTTACTCTCTGCAAGGCTGCCTGGGACTGGAAGAAAATCAGGAGTTCAGTTCATGTGATCTTGGGGACTTCAGGGAAGGGAGGTTTCGGAAGTGTGTGGTGAGGAGTCAGGATGGCATGGGACAGGCCAGACTGGGCCATTTACGCCAGTCTTTGTCATCTTGCCCCACTCCTCCAGTGACCTTCATAGGAGACACCCCGTCTAAGAGACTGGACAGAACAGAGAGCAGTAGCAGCCTCGGCTAGGTTTGCCTGGCTCAAGGACACGCTGTGCACTCCTGGCTAGATGCCAGGGAAATGGGAAAATGAGGGGAAAGAAGAAATATCTTTGAAGAATTTATACATCTCTAATATACAGTGTTCTAGGCCAAGGAAAGACAGTGTTGAGTGCTTCTGAGTGATTTTGTTTTCCTTCCAAAACGGACACAACAGCCTTTTACTTAGGAAGAATCAGTAGGCTTCAATGGGAATCATTGTCCCAGGCTGACACAGTCACAGGCATGGCAGAGAAAGGACCTGACATTGACTAGGTACCGCTAGTTGACAATCCAGGTCTTAAGCATCCCCAAGGACCCTGTGAGATAGGAGTTCTTAGCAAGAGACAGGAGTTCTTAGCAAGAGAAAGAAGCAAGGCCTTAATAGAACCACTCCCAGAGACCTAATGAGCTACTCCTAGGACTGGCCATGCACATGATAAGCCCCAGGATCTCTCCGAGTTAGTCCTTTCTGAGTTAGGCAAGGGCTTGGCTGATTGGGTGAGAATATAGCATAGCAAGGACAGAAAGTCCCACATCCCCTCATCAGGATGGTAGCAAAGCGCACAGAGACTACACAGAGGACAGGGTGAGTGGGCCCCTCTGAAGACAGTGGCCTCGTCTTCTCAGCCAGGTCCCAGTGCACAGTAGGCCCCTGCATTCTCAGCAGAACATCCAGAGCTTGCCAAAGAGCATGAAGCTTCCAGTTAACAATGGGACTAACTTCCACACCAGTATAGAAAATGATTCCTGGGTAGTTCTTCATGTACATAGGACATTTTCCATGGACGCCATTTCTCTAGTACCCATAGAGTCGTCACCTGAGTCCTTCAGAAAGGGATGGGGTCCAGAAGTGGCATCTTTTGGGAGAAAATTATACTTGGGCACAAAAACCAAGTAGTAGAAGAAAGGGGTACAGGAAAGAAACAAAAGAAAGCCCCAGAGAGACAGAGAAGAGGAGAGGGAGCAGGGGAGATGGGAACTAGAAATAAGTGAAAAACTGATTAGTTGAGAGCATTTGCAATATCTGACAAACACTGGCAGGGGGAAGAAAAAAATCCCCTGTAAATAAACAAAGCAAAACCAAAAAAAAAAAAAAAATAGAACAAGAAGATGGATTTATTTTACTGACATTTTAATGGTTCCTTTCCTTCTCCCCAGAAGATGATTACAAATTAAGCAGCATTTAAATGCTTTTTACTGTCAACAATTAAAAAGAGGACTGTAGGCCCGAGAGCATGGCAGGCCATTCATTCCCACGGTAACCAGGCTATCAGAGACACCGCGAGGCTTCGTGTACTGTACAGCACACAATGGGCCGAAAGGGAAAAGTCTGTGTGTTGATGCTGCAGGACATTCAAAAGCAAATTAACACATAAAAAGCTCCAGGCACAAAGACAGACACCAAGAGTGAGGGCAGAATGGATGAAACTCAGGACAAAAGTCTCAGAAACGGCAGAGTTTAAGTACAGTCTGATTACACCCCACTCAACATGCCCAGTGTTTATTTCTTGTGGTGCACGAGCATGAGCACGTGCCTCCCCCCCTCTCCCCCCCCCTCTGGATTTTTTTTTCTTTCTTTTTTGGTGTGTGTGTGTTTGTGTGTGTGTGTGTGTAGCTCGTGGAGTGTGTGCATGTGTATGTGTGTGTGTGTAGTGCATGTGTGTTTGTGGGAGCATGTGTGTGTGTGTAGAGCGTGTGCATGTGTACATACATGTGTGCCTGGAAGAACCAGAGACAGGCACTGATTTGCTGCCTTAAAAACAAAGGCAGAAAGAAACAGGCGGCAGAGCGCTTGGGCAGGCAGACCCTAGAACCAGCCAATCAGCGGGCAGAACCTTTACCACACCCAGCCCACCTGTAACCACAGCATGTCCTGATCTGCTGGACCACAGGTCTTAGAGGTCCCGTGATCCTAATTTCACTTTGTTCAGAGTGAAGGATGTCGGTCATTGCAGCATGGACCAAAATAATGCATTTACATTTTTAGAAAATCTCTTCCATTGCTGTTGAACACATGGTAACCAACGTAGGGCCAACCTCTGCCCCCTCCAGCTCACTGTGACCACTATTGACATCACTGTGTTGCAGCGTCTTCTTGTGGAACTCTCCCAGCTAAATCAGGACAATTTCTAAGAATCCATATCATCTCAAGGAAATTTGAAAATTCCTTTGAAAATAACAAAAGAAAAAAATAATAGAAGAAAATTCAAGTCTAGTATAAAGGGGAGAAAGAAAGGGATTAAAAGGAAAGCGGGCACAGGGTGAGGAACCACAGACTGTAGCACCCACCATTTTCCTCTCATCTCAGACACAAGTGGGGCTACTTGGGGAGAGAATGAGAGACCGCCTCGAGAAGCTGCCGGGTCCATTTCTGTGCTGTAAAAGTTTAATATGCAAGGGGGTAACGGTGAAATAAAAGAGACACGTCCCCTTTAAAAGGAAATATAATTTACAGTGTGCAGCCAGGCGGCCCATAGTTTCAATCTCGTTTACTATAGAGAAAACTCAGCTAGCTGCTCTCTATCCCACAAATCCGATTTAATCAGACAAGCCAGCCAGCGTGGCTTGGAGTAAAAACGGATAATTAGTAAACAGAGAGCTACTCCAGCGCTTCATTGGCATTCGAGTTGGGCTACTGTGTCGCATTTAAAATGCAGTCTGATGAAGTTTACAAAATCAAACCATTTGTTACTCCTATTGAAGAGGCTTCAGGCCACTTGCAATTAAATTGGAATTAGTGCTCGGAATGAGACACAGCAAATTCATACTAAAAAGGATCTGACTTTGAGACATTTGACTTCACTTCAACTGTTTTCTGTGTGGGCGTGGGTGTGGGTGCTACCGAGACACTTCTCACTCACCCTGAATCCAAAGGGCTCCCCGATTCTGTGAGCTTGCCGCCCCCAACAACAACTTGATTCTCCCCAGGCTGGTGTGGGGAGGGGCATTGGGGGGAGGAGAGGGGCAGCTGACTCTGGGGCACTAGGTCCCACATTCACACCAGGGAGATACTGTACCCAGGGAAATGTGTCCACAAAGGGCCATATGGCTCCCTTCTGCATGAGGCCTTTGGACAAGGGGATGGGAGGGGGTGGAGGAGCTGCCAGAAGGCACACTTCTGGAGGGCACTGGCCGCACCCCTCTCAGACAGCAGGCTGGCTGCCTCAGGGAAGAATGGGGCACTTTTCCTGTTGGCTGGTCTCCTGTGATGCTGGGCATGAGGAGGGCTCCATTTGCCACAGCCTGCTCATCGGTGTGCCCCCCCCCACCTTCTGCTCTGTCCCTGCGGGCAGGGCAAACTCAAGTCTCAGCAAGCCTTCTTAGGCAGAAGCCTGTGAAACTCCCCAACTGTCAGGGCTAGAATTCAGGATGTTGGTGAACTTGGATGGGGAAATAGGGCATCTTGATTTTCACTAAGAAAATTTGCAGTTCTTTGGACTAGGGATGCTAACAGCAAGGCAGTGGATTCACGGAGCCTGGCACACCTTTGTCATGGATAGCTATTTTCATGCCAGACTGGAAATATTATTTATGAAAGCCACACCTACAAAGACATGACAGTTATGTAAAACCATGTCTTGTTAGTTCATAGGCTAACAATGAATAACAAATGTTATTGTATTAAACATGTTTTTTTTCCCCAGATAAGGTTTTTCTATTTAGTCTATGTAGCCCAGGCTAGCCTCAGACTCATTATATCTATCCTAGGATGGCCTTGGACTAGCGATCCTGCTTCAGCTCCTGCATTCAGGAATCAATGATGTTTGCTACTACACCCAGCCTACAAATGATTTTTCAAAAAGTATTTGACATAACCTAAACACATAATTTAGGTTTCTATTAAAGTCTTACGTATTTTACTTTATACATTCATAGACATCGTTTTTTCTTTCTTTTTTCTTGTCTCTAACAGTATTCGGGATTGAGCCTAGGGCCTCACGTATGCTAGGCAAGCACTATAGCATTCTGCTATATTCCCACTTCACACAGACATCATTCTGAGAATGTATTCAGAGGCTTTCGCCTTTCTGAGGAGTCCCAGGGCATCAGTGCTCAAGGGTTTGGAAATGGAGGGGATGTGGATGTAGGGTTTACTGTATACAGTTTCAGTTCTACAGGATGATCGGAGTCCTGGAGATGGATGCCAGTAATTATTATGTAACAATGAAGATGCCTTAGTACCACTAAAGGGTACTCTTATTACCAAATTACCAAAATTAAAATAATAATAATTAAAAGTCATGGTCCAGGCTTGTTTAAAGTTCCCTATACTCTTGAACCCCTCTAGTGCCAAGAAGTATTAAGATCAAAATTTAGGTTCCTTTCTTTGTCACCTGCCACCAAGAGCAGAAAGGATTCTCAGTTTACCGACCAGAAGAGGGTCCTTCAACAACACTGGGTGAGGACTAAGTTTGCTTCCCAGCCCTGACATCAGTGAGTCCTTCAAATTTGAGGCTGTTTCTCCCTTCCCTGTCAGGTGATTGCTGCTTGAGAGTGGGATTTCTCTTATACCCTGGTGTATCACTTGGTCCCAACAAATGATCAATGACATTTTACGGGGTGGGAAAGAAGGCCAAGCAGTTGAATGAAAGACTAACCAAGTGACTTTCTCTCTCTCTGGACAGCTACAAAATATAGAAACTAGGCTGCGACCCTGTAAAGCTCCTTCTCTCCTACAGGGCCGCGTGCCTTTGAAATCTTCCCTACTACCGACCTCACTCTCTCCATCCCTCTGCTGTGTGCGCAGACCTAGAAGTAGAGAGAGGATGTGAGCACACAGATAGCACGGGGGTTAGGAAGGGCACACCGAATGTGGGATGCTAGCGGCGGCAGGCCATTGCCCTCTGGGGCCCCAGGACCTTCCTGAGTACTTCAGCCCTGCCCTGTGCTATATACAACCCTTCTGTTATCTTTGGAGGATTCCAAGGACTCTCACTTGGCCTTCTGTCCTAGTGAGGAACTGAGCAGGAATGATGGGGATGGGTGAGCATGATGCTGGGCCAGAGGACAGTCAAGGTAAAGGTCTACTGTGCAATGGAGAGGCAGCTTTGGAAGCCTGAGCAAGTGACTTTAGTGCCATGTCTGGAGCATGGCATGGACTTTAAAGCCTGGAAAGAGGAGACTGTCTATTTTGCATTTCAGAAGGGTAGGAGAGGAACTGGATTATAGACAAGAAACACGCGCACACACATACGCACACCATACTGTCCCTTACAACTTCCCTGATTAGAGCCATCCCAGGAAAAGGAGGTTGGATGGCTGGCACATTCTGCAGACAACTGGTGTGTAATATGCTCCTCAATGCCTCACCCTATGGTCTGCATGCTCATGATGCTGCAGAGAGAGGCCTGGAGGGAACCCAGCTTCAGATCCTAACACTGGAAAAGAAAATACAGTCGCCAAACAGCAAGTGCTGATGCATACCTGAAATCTTAGCACTAGGAGGGCTGAGGCAGGAGGATCCACACAAGTAAAAGACTAGCCTGGACTGCACAGTGAGCTCTAGCTTAACCTGGGTTACACAGTGAGACCCTACCTCAAGCAAAAACAAAAACAAAGAAACAGAAGGCAGCACAAGCATCAAGCTCTGAGACCACAATGCCAATAAAGCACTCCTTGTCCCCAAGAAGCTCGTGGGCTGAGAAGAACAGAGTGCAGAGCCTACGCTCTTCAGGCAGACCAAGCCTAGGCAGACAGCTGTCATTTACTTCCAGGTCATAGATAGGATTGTGTGTAAGTGACCTAATGTCTCCGAACGCCAGCTTCTTCTTTGTTAGCGTTGGTCACATTACCCAACAGGCAAGGCTGCTGAGTCAAATCATATCTGGAAGCGACTCTCATGATGACATACGTACGGTAAGGGCTGAACAGTAGCTGCTTAGATCACAGATTCAGTGGGCTGCATGAAGGTGTTATGGGTTAGGAGGTGGGGCCTAATGATAAGTTGTGCTTCTTGGTCTTATTTCCTCCACACCACTCACTAGCCTTACTGTTTGTGCCATGGGATAACCCAGTGAGAAAGCCCTCAAGAGATGTTGGCACTTTAGTGTGGGCTTTCCCAACCTCCTAAATCGTGAGGCAATACATTTGTGTTTTTTATCAAAGACCCACTGTCAGGAACACTGCTGCAGATGCACCAACAGACTTATGTCTAGTACACTGAATTAGTCAGGGTGCCCCAGGAGGTACTTCAAGGAACATTCCAGGCTTTGCATCATGAAAGGGGCAGCTTCTCATTCATTCAGTTCAAATCTACTTGCCTTTCAAGTTCTCCAGTCCACTTCATCCCACCAGAATGGCTCTTTGACTTTCCAACACCTCTCTTTTGTTCCCTTGTTTCTTGTTTGGTCTACACTTCAAGCCTCTGGAATAGTCATCCTCCGACTGCTGGCCAATCCCTGGGCTTCCCTGTCCACTGTCCTTCTTTCATGCCCACCCCACCACCCTGACTGCTATCAGCTTAACCCCCTTTGCCCTAGAGCCACCCACACATGCTACCTCTGCCTCCCAAGTGCCCGTGCACTCAGTCCGGCATCATTACCTGCCTGCCTCCATCATCCCACCCACACCAAACGTGCCCACCTCTGACAACCAGTGGTCGCCATGCCACTGCATTGAACAGACCTATCTCGCCCCTCTCAGGGGGCTTCTGGGCAGTATTTAAAACTGGCAGCCTCTTTCATTACCATCAACAGCATCTCTTACAGTAACTGTTTCTACCCTTTTGTGTTCTTTCCCAAACCCTGACTCTGTGTCTAGTCTTGCCTTGGAAGGGCTGATGTCTTGTCTCTTTCTATACAGTCTCATTATGTAAAATTTCCTACTTCCAGGGCTCTGGACAATCATTTATATGCTGATGAGTCAAGAATAGCCAACCCATTCCTTTATCAACCTCTCCACATCCAAATGGCTCAAGTCTTGCTGTTATATTACCAAAACTCTTCATTATCTTAACAGTGAATCCCCCTTCACCTCCATTTCTATTTCCAGCTCCATCATCACTCAATGATGTAAGGAAAATAAAATCAGGCACGCGCTTAGGTTTCCTCTCATCTCTCACTGCACATCAGCCAAATTTCTTCAGCTTTCTATCGGCTTCTCGGGCACTTCCATCCACTGCTGCAACTCTCTGAGCTCAAGCTTATTATCATCTTCTCGTCTAGACGATGTCAATCTCATCCTACACAATCTCTCTACCTGTAGCAGAAGTCTTCAATCTACTCCTACCTGGCCCTTTAAGTAACTGTCCTTGCTATCATGTAATGTCGTAGCCTTCATTATGATTCCTAATAGCGCCCTCCTGTCCCTAGGAGGAGGTCAGCACACTTACAATGGTTTGGAGGAGGCTTTCACCACGGAGTCTCGTTTTCCTCTCTAATGGTAAACCTCAGCTCTCTCCCCATAGCCACTTTCAGCTCTGTGAACTTGCCCTAACTCTCCCACCCTTGGACACATGCCCATGTTGGCCCTCCGCCTATCATTTTCCCCTTTCTCCCACTACCCAACAGTCTCAACCAAACACCCTTCATTCTTCTGATGAGACCACCCTCAGTAGATCCCCCAAAGCCCTATCCATAAGCATGGGGCCCCTCAAACATAATCTTTGACATTAAGTATCACAATGCTACTGTATTTACATGGCTCGCCTAACTGCTTAGCTGCTTTCACTGAAGGCATGAGAGACTCATGAAGACAGGGACTCTTGTTTTTCATGTCACTAAAGTCCCAGAACCTAATAAACTACTTGCTTCATCTTAGGTACTCAGGGGATTAACATACAAATGTATGCATGAACCAATGAACCTAGTACTATTTCTCTGTGAGCACGAGCCAGAGTTGCTAGTTACAATTTCCAGAGCCCAAGCCATTAGTTTAGTATTTGACTCTTACTGTCCTCAAGCAAACATGCCTTCCTACCCTTTCCAGCCACCTAACCTAATCCCGTGTGAGCTGCAAGCTTCTGGGCCCATATATTCTTTAAGTGAGTATCCCTTAATACATTTGGCTTGTTTTCATCTGCCTATAGCAAGACATCACAACACAGGCTCATTTGAGCCTAGACAGGAGTCCTCCAAAGTCTTCCAAATCCCCAGGTCCATGGAGGAAACAAGAAGGAAGGGAATTCGTCATCTAACGATGTCTGTATGAAAAAATCCATCTACACAGCACTCACCTTGGGCTGCCTGGTCTCATGTAGTACCCTTTATAAAGGAAACAACAGAGCTGCAGTGGGTAGTCTGCACTGTCACCCTGATAGGACTCAGAGTCACCTGGGAGACTGGTTGGGCACACTCTGTGGGCGTTTCCAGTGAAGATTTAACTGAGAGGAAGAATCCACTCTGACAAGAGATGTCACAGTCCCAGGGACACTGACGGAGTACAGCGGGGAAAGGAGACAGCGAGTGGGAGTGCTGGCGTGTACTTCTCCGTGCTCTCCATCCATTTAGAAGTGAAGATTGGCCTCACGTGGGCCCAGAAGTATTTGCTGGTGCTGAGCTACCAGGTGATTCTCCGTGATAGACAGTGGCTGATGCCAGTTTAACAACAGGGAATGGGATAGCACGGCCGCGGGACAGGCAGCCTCTGAGACTTACACATGGTCGCACCTGCAGGATGTAGTGAAGGAGCACCAGACTTTGGGGCCTGACATCAAACCTGGTAATTTTTCTTGGCTCCTGGTGGGACAAGGTCCAGAAGCTGTATCTGTCCTTACTGCATGGTACTAACTGCTTTTTTTTCCTTCCTGCAAGAGCTGTCTTGAGCTACCCCGAGACACACACTTGGCCTCAATGTCCAATTCAACTGAACTAGGGCGCTAAACCTCCAAGTTCCATCTTTGGTGGGTTTTCCTCCCTCCTCACATGGTGATTATGTAAAATATATAGTTTCTAAAATTCAATTTCTACTGCAGAAACAAGAAACAAGGCTGGTAAATAGAAACGCCAAAAACCATGTAATTAACATGCACATAAATTATAACCTCCGATACTATCCTGCTGGGGGAATAAAGATTGATATATGTAGCTTAAAGAACTGATCAAGCTTTTGTCAGATTTGCGTTGTTCTTGCTTCGGATGAAGACCCCACAAAGCATCCTGTGGATTGAGAGACCTGTCAGCTGTGAACACAATGCTAGCTGTGAACACGCCAGCTAGCCTTGTGAGCAAATGGGACAAGCCAAGTAGCCTCCAGAGATGTGCCGTTTCCCCGGCAAGGTGTGGCCCATATCTCTCCGCTTCCTCCCAAGTTCAAAGAACTCTTAAAAGCGAGGCAAGGAAGTATTGATCCTGTCATCTTTACTCCCTTTTCCTAACATATCCTCCCCTTCCAGGGAAGGAGTGGGAGTATAAAGCTTTTTGTCACCGCCCCCCAAAGAGAGAACCAGAAAACATAAATGGCGTCTTCTGTTCAGTCAGGTGGGAGTAATTATAGATTTGAATGATCTGTGTAATGATCACTGAAAGGCGTGCATCTGATAAACCTTCAAAACCTTCCCATTTGAGCCTAGATGGGGCACTCCAAAGTTTTCCAGTCCCCAGATCCATGAGAAAAGTAAGAACAAAGGAACCCGTCATCCAAAGAGTCCTTTATGAAAAATCCATCCACACAGCTCTCACCCGAGACCAATTTGTTTCGTGAAGTATATTTTATGAAGGAAATAACAGAGCTGTAGTTGGGAATCTGCACTGTCACCTTGATTGAACGAACTTAAGAATCACCTGGGAGACTGGTTAGGCACACTCCATGGAAGTTTTTAGCAAAGATTAACTGGGGGGGGGGGAATTCACCCAGATAATAGGTGTCACAATCTCATGGATTGAGGACACCGACAGAGTAAAAAACAAAAGCAGACAGCAAGTGAAAAGTCTGGCATGAACTTTTCTCTGCTTTTCATCCACCTAGAAGTGAAGCTTAGCCTCAAGCCTCTGCCACACACTCCTGCCTCCGTGATGCACTGTCCCAACACGTGGGGTAATGTGATCACAAGCTGAACCTTTACAACCAGGAGCCAGAATAACTATGTCCTCCTTCTTAAGTTGTTCTATCAGGTATTTGGTGACAGAGACAAAGTATTTAGTACAAGAATCAAAGCACGAGTCATGACCAGCAGTCCTTTTATCACTCCTTGGCACCTCCACTTCCAAATATCCCGAGAATGCATAGCAAACCCACCTCCATCCCTGCTCATTCTTCAGCCTTGCGCTATTCAGTTGCAGTTGCTCACTGAACAACGGCTTGGTGAGGCGTCCCCTGGTAAATCCAACTGCCAGAGAATGCTAATATGACTGTCACCCCACCCTCCCAGCTCCACTCCACCCCTTTCTCTGAGGGCCCCTAGTGAAGAAAGCATTCCTGAGACAGCCCTGAGGACTCTGCAAGGTCTTAGGTATGAATGGGAGAGAAACAACACCTTACTAGACATGGTGGCAACCTAAGCTTTGGGTCTTCTGGAATATCACAAGGTTGGTGGAAAGCAGAATGGAGTGAAAGAAGGTGAGAGATGAAGGCGGGGGTGGCGGGTGCCCATGGGGTATAGGTAGAATCCATCTCAACTGCAAGTCAGCCTGGGAGGTCTTTATCTACTTCCTCTGTGCACTTAGTTTTACACCTTAAGACAAAACCACTTACTTAACCTCTAAACAGGTAAGATTTGGCTTGACTCTCTTAAGGAGCTACATTGCAACGGATGAAGACTCCAAGAATACAGCTTGAGCAGAGATGAATTCTCAGCTGTATGCAGTCTATTCAGAATGGGTGCCTTAGAATGTGAGGCTAGTACATTTATATTAATTAACATCTTCATGGGAAGAAAACCCTCTCAAGGGAGAATCCATCTGATCACTGGTGTTTGCTCAGTGCTCTTACTATTTAGCTGTGCCCTATCCTCACTCCTAAGCAGCCTACGTGGATTCTTGCAAAGGAAAAGGAATTGCCACAACCTTCAGAGGGAGACCACAGGCAAACATGGCGGGGGGAGGGGAGACACTCTGGTTTTGCCTCTTGGTTTCCTTGTTAACAACACAGCCAGAGGGCATTATGCTTGCACCCGGTTTGCGTCCTGTGTGAGCCTGCGTAAGTCTCCAAGCAGGGACCGTTGTGAAGACACCTACTAGGAAACATGCTAACAGTGACACCTAGCTGTGTGATGGCTATGGTGAGTGTCTCCACCCTATCTCACCTAGTCCTCAACACCTTAAGATGGGAGCCCTGTAAGAGGTAGCAAATAATTACCGATCCACTCATTTACTTATGTACAAAGGGATTGGTGGAGGAGGGGATACGAACACCTGTGCTTTGACCATTTTCATTCCTCTGGCACCTCTTGTGACCTGTCACTATGCTGGGTAGGGCCTAGGAACACTGGTAAAGGAGACTCTCCTCTGCTGACTGAGACAAAGGGGAACAAGCAGCTGCTTATAAACCTCTTGGTATTGGGCTCCAAGTTAAAAACCTCCCTATGTTCCTCACCCCATAAACACCCACCCTTGCCTGTGAGAATGAGAGGCTATAAAAGGACATGTTTATATGCACCATATGCACGCACGTGCACACACATCCTCTCTTTCTGACACCCTTAGGAGAGAAATGAACGGCTGCCATTCAGGGCCAGGGGCCTGGGTTGTGTCACTGAGCAATGGCAGGCGAGCCTCTGCTCCAACTTCCTTGTACTGGAAGTCTGCTTCTGCCTGGGCTGATTTATTCCAAGGACCATCTGGGCTCAGAGAACAATGTATTCTCCTCTCTCAGTGACCTCGAGTTAGTCATACCCTCGTTACTCGACCTCTCTGTCCCCTGATGGTCACACTTTCCTTCATTCTCTTTGATGGAGGCCAAGGCCCACTCCTTCCTGCCCTCTCCCTGGGCTAGAGAAACTCAGCACGGACAAAGCGCTCTCACCTCACGCCTGTGGGTCCTGGAGTCAGGCCAGCAAACGGGCCTGCGTGGTCCCTACTTCCCTCTTCCAGGCCCACAGTCCTGTTCAGACGTGGGGAGTAAACTTACCTCAATAAATGTCCATCCCACACCTATCAGCACTTCCAGGTCCCAAGCCAGATGAGCTGTGCAAAGAGCCCAAGGCAACCCCGGTTCTGAGGAAGGCCACCACTGGCTCCTGACAATACTGCACACAGCTTGCGCGCCGCATCAACACAGCCCTGTGAACAGTCACCCTAAACTGTCTACTATATTGTTAATGGAGAACATTATTTTTAATTAAAATATGTATTTTATTATTTTTGCGTGTGTGTTTGTATGCATGTATGCATGTCAGAAGAGGGTCTCCGAGTCCCCAGAGATGGATGTAAGTGATTGTGAGCTGACCAGTGTGGGTGCTGTGAACTGAATCCAGGTCCCCTGCAAATGTTTACTCATGAAGCCGTCTCTCTAGCCCCTCGTATCCTCTCTCTCTCTCTCTCTCTCTCTCTCTCTCTCACACACACACACACACACACACACACACACACACACGCACATGAGAGAGAGAGAGAGAGAGAGAGAGAGAGAGAGAGAGAGAGAGAGAGGGAGGGAGGGAGGGAGATAGTTCCTCCAGAGCAGGGATGAGAAAAACTCTCTACTTTTAATCTTCCTTACTGCCTAGAACCTAGCTAGGCCCAGAATCACAAATCTATTTTGCAGCAAGAATGAATGACCCTGATAGAGAAACTCAATCTTCTGGCTAGGAAAGCCAGACGATGTGGCATTTTCAATCGCACGCATACACGCATGAATGCACACACATACACGCAGGCATTCATATGCACATACACACAGACATGCAAAAACACATGCACACAGAGGCATATACATGCTCTGAGCTCTCGCTTTATGCCTCGCTTTGTACCAAGACAGAATTGATGGTGATGCGCAAAGGAGACAGGAAAAAAACCGGAGCAGACGATTAGCTGGGCTAGGTTTATGGCAACAGGCAACAGACTCATTCATTTCGTGTTTTGCAGAATAGAAAAGCTTTGCAACATTTTAATTTTAAATTCTTATCATTGAATTTACTGCTTTTTCTCTCGCCATGATTTGTGTTGCTTTTTAATTTTTACAGTCTCTACAGAAGCCAGATGCTACCGCCTGAGGACAAAATAATAAAAACCTACTGCAGTCATGAGTTACAGAACAAAAAAGAAACAAGCAGTTGACAGAAGTTAATATCTCAATTTAACAGTGCTGCTTTGCTAATGATCCTTTGATATGTGTTTATTTAGAAAGGTCTGATCTTGACCTTGAAGGCAAACTCAACCACAAAGTCTTTATGAGAAAAGAAAAAGACTTTATTTATAGATTGGCTTTATGTCAATCACTCTGGCAGCTGGTCCCCAAGTGCCACGCCACTGAGGGAAGGGTTTGGACACACATCCCAAATGAAATGCTCATCTTAGGATCTGGTGTGGGAAGTGGGGACCTAAGAACATACAGACTGTTTGAGGAGGGGCCCAGGGACCCCGCTTCTCTGTTTCCTTTGGAATGAACCTGAGTGCTTATAGCCCCTTCCAACAATGAGATGGAACCAAACCTAGACCATCTGAGAACAGAAGCACATGTATATGGGGATGAGGCAACAGAACTCATGTGAGGCTGCCCAGGAAGGCAAGAGCAATAGCGTAGGTAGGTCCTTCTCTGAGAACTTGCCAGCTTCAATATGGAGGACAGAGCATCCAATCCCTTGGTACCAGAAGCATAAACCTGCAATCCCTAGAGGCTCCAGTGGTTCTGATGGCTCACCTTTCCGGTTTCTTTTCTCCAATAGGGTCAGGTAGACAAGACACCGAGGCAGGAGCTGAGCCAGCAGGGGGCTTCCTCACTCTTAGCCACTTCTAGCCACGCCCTGAGGATTCCAGCACCAATTCACTCCTCTAGGCCCCTCCAATCCGAAGCCCCTTTTCACCTTCCTGAAGCCTGAGACATCCCATCTCTGCTGAGCATTGTCCTTCACCCCCACATACAACCATACTGTGTTTGATCTTTGATTCATAGGTTTCATCCCCACATCTGTGTCAGGAAAACTCAACTCTCACAGTCTCGGTGAACACTGGGAAGTTAATAACTGCAGCTTAGACTTCTCTTTTGAGAGCAAAATCCGCAAATCCAAGTGTCCCGTTTGATTCCCCATCTAGGGTCAACATTCAACCGTGAGATCTCCGATTCTGTCTCTCAGATCTTCGCCTAGGTTGCTGGCGGTGCCAAGAGCACTCGTTGCCCACATCAGACACCCTGTTGTAGCCTCTGTATTATCCCATCCTCCTCATCTAGCACATCTCTCTCCCTTCCTCCTCACTCCTGACAGACACCAGCCAATCAACCC
The DNA here is from genome assembly GCA_004026605.1 of Ondatra zibethicus. Lineage (NCBI taxonomy): Eukaryota > Metazoa > Chordata > Mammalia > Rodentia > Cricetidae > Ondatra > Ondatra zibethicus. The sequence goes on along the minus strand of PVIU01003793.1, from coordinate 100,505 downwards.
CAAGCCACCTGAATCACTCCGGAATCCAGCCCACTCCACCCCAGACTCCTCAGCACAATGCCGAGTGTGCCTGTCGATCTATGCATTAGCACCAGAGGGAGTGGGGGTAAAAAGTGCACCCTGTTTAAGAGTTCCCAGGACTTCTATGGATACAATGTGGTTTGACCCTGTCACCTCTAGCAACATGGGAGTCTCCACTATGACAATGAAGCCTCCTTCTAGCAACAATTTTCAAATATACATGATTCCATGTAGCTCTCTGTCTCACCTCCTCGATCCCAGTTAACGCCTGCTGTTTCTTTATAACCTCGTGGTCTCTCCTTTCCCGGAAGCCTTACCTGTCCCTTGGGTGCCTGCACCCTTCCTCTGGCCCCCACAATCTTCTGTGCATCTTTGTCTACCTCAGGGAACTTGGCACTTGGCACAAATGTGACCTGTCCTCATGTCTGTCACTCCCACAGCTGAGAGCTCTGGATCAGGAGACCAGATGTAGGAAGCAGTTTCACCCCCCAGCCCAGGTAAACTTGAAACAGAGAAGCAATAAAGGCCTGGGTCCTCTAAAAATTCTAGGAAACAGGGCTCGTTCAGTGACATGCTGACTCACTAAAAATCTTGTGTGTGTGTGTGTGTGTGTGTGTGTGTGTGTGTGTGTGTGTGTGTGGTGGAAGTAGCTTCTTATTTCCCATGGTCCCCAGCCTTGCAACAGACAGGAGAACTGTGTACAAGGTTCAGGCCGCCTCCCCTATGGGAATTTTGGGCTGATGGCCAGAAGTCTTGACAGACGCTCTCCTCAAGCCTCTAACTAGTTGGCTGAGCATTCCTCTGGCAAAGGTTATCAGTCTCCAGATGTCAAGATTCAGCAACAACCCTCCCTCTCCTTGTCACCCCATTTCATTCTGTCCCCAACAGCAGCTCGTTGCCTGGGGAGGAAGGGGAAGGAAGGGGAAAGCAGACCAGCAGGCAGGCTGGGTGTAAGAGCAGAGGCCAAACCTCATTCCCAACCCACAGCTATGCATCTGGATGGGGGGGACTTGCCCCACCTAGCAGCCTTCAGAGGGACAGTGAACACCAGGAAGAGAGGAGCTAGAGCCCCTAAAGCTGTATTGCTGTCTTCATAGCTCAACAGCCTGGGCAAAGGTTCACTCAGGCCACAGGGCCTGTCCTCACAAGTGGAGAAAGGGACAAACGGTGACCACAGCTTTGCCCTACCAGCACTCCCAGCCTGCAAACCTGAACACTCTATCCAAGGGCTTCTGCCTGTCCAAAGCCTGCCTGTCTGCTTCCAAGTCAGCACCATGGACCCACTAGATCCAAGCCCCTGCACTGATTATGCAATATAGAAACAGACAGCCCTTCTTAAATGGCATTCATGGAGAAGACAGGAATTCTAGAGCCAACGTGTGCTATTTTTAAAGATTTGTGATCATGGGTCTGGCGAGATGGCTCAGTGGTTAAAAGCTCAGAGGCCCCAGATTCAGTTCCCACCACCCACACCAAGAACTCACAACCACCTGGAACTCCAGTTGGTGTGGGGAGGGGGGACTGGATGCCCCCTCTCCTCAGGTTCTGCACCCCCATGCGCAAATCCACACACCTATACACAACATTTAAAAATAAAATCTTTCAAAAAGCAATTCAAAGTGAACTTTCAAATCAGGCAGGCTGATACAACACTCTAAGAAGCTAAGGACATATGTGTGCCCACACAACACAAGCAGGGACATCTTTGCAACTCAGAAAGTTCTCACCAGTGTCTCACCTAAGCAGTTGCTCCTGTTCTCTGTTCTCTCTCTCTCTCTTTCTCCTTTCTCCCTCCCCCCTGTCCTCCCTCCTCCATCTCCCTCTCCCCCTCCCCCATCTCCCTCTCCCCCTCCCCTCCCTCTGGTTTTCCTCTCATTGTTGGATAAAGATGAAAGGAGTCACCCTCTCAGTTTCTAGTCTCCCGCTCAGCACACCAGATAACCTATTCGCAGCATCAATACCTTCCACCAGACATCTGATACTGAGCTGCATTTCCCCCTCTCATCCCCTTCTCAGTAAGGACTGATTCTGAGCCTCAAGTTCTTGGTGATATTGTGTTGTCAGGCCAAGTGGCTCCTTCTTCACTGCTCCTACCATGGTCAGTCTTCATTTTCAGCTTGACTAGGTTTGGAATCACCTAGGGGACACATCTGATCACGTCTGTGATCACATCTGTGAGGGTGTGTCTAGAGAAACGAAGCTGAGACAGAAGACCCACCTGCGAGTGGGCGGTGTCATCCAACCAGCGCGAATAAAGGAGAGGAGGAAGCCAGGTGAGCTCCAGCACTGATCGCTCTGCTGTTGACACCCCGTGCTCCTCACCGTGATGGACTACAGCACTTCCTAAACCTTGAGCCCAATTAATTCTTCCTTCTTTTAGTTGCTTTTTATAAGTTCTTCGGTGCATCAATGAGAGTAATACCACCACCTCCCCGAAACGAGGAACCCCAGCTTTATTATCCACCAGAAAGAGCAGTGTTGGAACACCTGAATCTAGATCTTTCAAGTCTGGTGCCAGGTCATTTGGCTTCAAGCAGCCAGCACAGGGCCAGGCTGAGTTATGTGTTCTTTGTGCTGAACGAGTACTAGTTATCAGGTAAGTCATAAAGGATCATTCATAAAATTAGATTCACCACTTATTTTTATAGCGCTCATTAAGGGGCATAAAAGACCATTCTTTCTGGCATTTGGGGGCTGAATTATCAATTCAATCAACCGGTCACAGTTAACTTCATAGATCCAGAAATCCTTCTATCAAAGAGGCGACTCCCAGCTAGGAGCATGAAAGACCAGCTCATGCAGTCAGCTTGCATAGCACGTGCCCACGGCCCCCGATTACTTTGGCCGTTGTCCCTCCATTTCTGCTTCCTGTCATTTAGGGAAAAGGAAAGGATTCTGTAATCAGAAAAACATACCTATTTTTATATTTTAATTTTGTTTATTCCCTCTCTCTTTGGGTGTGTGTGTATGTGTGTGTGTGCACGTGTTCTATAGCTATGCAGGTTCCGTGTATGTGTATGCATGTGTGTGTGTGTGCATGTGCACGTGCATGTGTTCTATAGCTATGCAGGTTCCATGGCATGCAAGTGGAGGGCAAAGGACAACATGTGGGAATCAATTTTGTCCTACTACGTAGGTACCAGGAATTAAACCCAGGTCATCAGGCGAGGTGGTAAATGCCGAGCCACTCTCCTAGTCCACTTTTTTTTTTAAATAGAAAAATAATCTTTTTATAAGCCTAAAGGCTTTGACTCCTTTAACAAGACATAGGCACCTCTCTAAGCCTCAGTTTACCTTGAGGATATTAAGATTCACAAGGATGCTTGAGGAGCCCCTGGGATCTGGTAAACATGCAATAAGAGATGAATCAATAGTATCATCATGGAACAGAGTCAGTTCAGGGCTCCTAATTGGATCTTTCTTAGTCATTTCATTCTCATGTTATCAGCCCTGAGATGGCCAAGAGATGGAGGACGGATAAGACATTGCTCTTGGGCTGGAGAGACGGCTCAGTGAGTAAGGGTACTTGTCACCAAGTTTGGAGTCCTGTGTTTGATGTCTGGAACCTACACGGTGGGAAAGAAAGCTGACTACAGTCGATAGTCCTTTGACCTCATGTTTACACAAGCTTGTGCAAACACACACACACACACACGCAGTGTGAGATAAATGAACGTAATGGAAAAATAATATGAAAAGAAGATACTAACCTCCTACTATGGGAGTCCCAGAGAGAAGCCTTAATACCTGGTCTTGCTCCAAATTCCTTCCCACACACCACCCAGGTTGGTGTGTAACTTCACAGTGACCTGTTGCTGGTCTCTGGCTGATTTATATGTGTCTCTGTGTAGTGTCTCCCAGCAAATGGATGTCAAGATAGTGAGGAAAAACATAGCTACATTTGAGAACCAGCCTCAGAAAGCCCACGGTATCCATCTTGTTTGCATCATTCACTGTGAATCAGATCCCCCAACCCCTTTCACTCCCAACCTCATCACTCCCACCCCCCACCCCTGCACTAACCCTTGCTGTTATTGTGTGACTGTGACCTGGAGGAAGTTGCCTGACTCCTCCGTGCCTGTCTCATCTTCAGAAAAACAACAATAACAGTAACTATCTTGCAGGGATTTTTAAGCAACTCCAAAGAGAGGGTGTGTTGGAAATGTCTGTTCTTACTTAGCATAAAGCACATTTCGATATTAGCTATGCTGGTTATTATATGACCCCAAGGAAGTCTACTTGCGTTCAGTCTGAGTTTTTGGTGCTTAGACACAGAATGTTTACCTTGTCCAGTGGAGACGAGACTAAGAAAATAATCCAAGACAGGCATTTAGATGGCAGAGGGCACAGGGTTCTGGGTGACACTGGCGAGAATGTGGACTGCCATGCTGGTCCTTTCCTGAGCAGGAGCCAGAACCCCAGCTTCCTCACAGTGTGTCCCATCAACCCAAATTAGCATGCACTAATTTAACGCGAATGGGAAATGGAGGAAATAGAAGGGAATTGGCATTTCTAAAGCTATTCTGTAGACAACAACTCTTTGTTGTGGAGGATGGTGTGTGGGTGGGAGAGAAAGGACACAGCTCTGCAATAGGAGGACATCAAATGTTACAGCAAATTCACAGCTAGCTCCACACAGCTGATCCCTCTGCTTGGCTTTGCAAGGGGGTTTAGTAAGCTGAGTGGCAGACCAGAACGTCCCAGAAGGCCTCACACTTCACCATCGTGGGTGTCCCAAAGCCAGGAGCCTGGCTGGGTCTCAGAAGCTGATACTTCCTCACAGCAGCAAGGCCACTGTGGAATAGCACCCCATACTGGTGTCATGGCCTATCACAACTCTAGAAGGTTCCCTAAAGGCACAGGGGCAATAGAGACAAATTCCTCTGTGGCCGTTCCTGAACTTCAGCAGGAGGAGACTAGTCAATGGGTGTCCAGACTTTTCTAATGACCCAGGCTGGAAAGGGCACTAGTCTTTCCTACAAAGTTGGGAAAATTACTCTGAGCTACAAACATACACTGCTGGCTCTCGGAGGCACAGGAGGGAAGCAGTAGCCCCTAGGGACCCCTCCAACACAAGGAAGAAGAGAGTGGTTTCCAAGATCCAGATACCTGAACTGAATAACAACCACGCTGACATGATGTTTATCTCCATGTGGCCCAAAGCTTTGAGTGATGAGAAAACACTGGGGAAGGGGTCAGAAGGAGACCCCAGGGCCTGGCTGCTGCCTCTAGGTGACAATGCTTACATATCCAACTCAGGGTCTCCATCCCAAGCAAGAAAAAGCCATATAGACAACAAACACCAATGTAACCCTGCTTTGTAATGTGAATAAAAACGGTCTTCTTTTCTAAGTCAGGACCCATATAGCCTAGTAAGTGAAAGTGGCTTCAGGGGACCCTGAAAATGTTTGGAGGAGGAAGACACCAAACATCTTAATCAGTTTCTTTGCTTTTTTTTTTTTGTCACTCAGCTTTCTTGGGACATAAAAGTATCTGTTAAGGTAAGTTAAACCCTTCTAAGATGAATTTTCCTGTTACTTTTAATTAAATGTTCTTTAGAATTAAAAGGGCACATTCAGAAAAGGTTGAAATTTTTTTTTCATTGACGCCCCCCACTCCCCTCCCCCTTTTCCCAAGGAAAAGAAAAAGCTGTTTTGTGCCCAGTGCACCCGGCCCACACTGTACAAAAGGGGGTGGGATGGCGGCAAGACACACGAGATGACCCCATGACCCCAGACCGCTGACAAGTCCTCAATGGCATAAATACCAGATAATCAATCACATGCCAGGAGGGCAAGTCCCCCTGCCCTCGCCCTGGCGTTGGGGTTTATGAGACATACACTGTAAATAGATACTCGCTTCTTGAGAGAGGCCCCTCAGCATTCCAGGGCTGGCCTTAATCCCGAGCCATGGCCGGCCAGACCCTTGACCGTCTTGCTTTACGGCTTTCATCGCGAGTTTATAAAGAAAGTGCTCTCCCCTCCCAATCCTGCCTGGCAAGTTTCCCTGGTATGAAAGAAAGTCAAACTTTAAACTCCATTCAGGAAGGCTGGGTGGGGTATCTTTAAACAGCCCTCCCAGGAAAAAAGTGAGGGGAGAGGAAAAATAGGAAGAAAGAAGTTCAAGAAAACAAACAAACAAAAAACAGTGTGGTAGGGACAATCTGAAGAGAAGCCAACGGGGACATAGGGGCTGACGAAGAACTATGGCCTCGATACTGATGACAAGATACTGACGATGAAAGATAATATTCACTAAGTACTGGAAGTATCTCATGGTTATCTAACCTCTGATGCAGCCCCAGGAGCTGGTATGGTCACTGTGTTGTTTCAGACAGGAAGGTAGGAAGTGGGGTTCAACTGGCCCAGGCCATGATGACAGTCAATAACAGAGACGATGAGCTTTGAACCCAGGGGTAAGTTACGTCTAGCCATGCCTCCACCTGCAAAGGGACTGGACTGCAGGATGGACAGAGGGATGGATGGAGAAGGTGCTGGATACCAGTCCTTAAGATCAACTCATGATTTGAGCTCAAATGGCAGTTGAGTGTACATGGCTGTTAAAAATTCTGAAAATATGGCTCTAAAATTCAAAAGATCATCTCAATAAGGCCAGTCTTCAATGTCAGATACAAGGCTGATTTCAGAGCAAACTTTAAAGCCCAATCCATACATGAGTACAAGATCCCTGCTCTGTCCTTTAGTCCACATTAGACAATCTCCAGAGTCCAGGCTGTGAATGAAAAGACCCTGAATGTCTCCAAGGCAACCATGGCCTTCGAAACCTTTGCTCCTGCTCTGAAGTTTACCAAGATCCTAGCCAAGCCCTGCAAACAGGGAAGTGGGGGCAGAGAGTAGAAGACGGACTCTCTTAGTAACTAATTTTGATAATGCCTTTGTCTCAGGGTCAAGGGTTAAATATGGCCACACTAATCCACTTCTTTCAGAATTAGAGCACAAGAGAGAGAGATTTCTGTAGTTAACGAGCTACTTTTTTCTCTTTCCTGGAGAAATGGTACTGACCCAGACCACTGAATGGGGCTGCCTGGCCGCAGGCAAGACAGACTTGAGTTTATTTGGGCTAACTAGCTCCTGGCTAGCCATGCAGTTAGAGTTACTGAGACCAAGGTGAAAAGCATGCAAAGAAGAGCTTGAGAATTTAAAGGGCTCTCTTTCCCACCCCACCTATTTTTGAATCATGCTTTTAAAAGGGCCTAGATGAGACAGGGAGAGGAAAAGCTTGGGAACTCCATCCTCCCAGTAAGAATAATACTCACCAAATACTAGCCCTGGCTTTAAGGGAAGCCATCAATAACCCACGTATGCATTTGCCGAGCACTCTGCTGTGCGCCAGGCACTCCCTGACACAAACTTCTATTTGTGCTTCACAGTAGGCCCATTAGGCAAGTAGCTTATTTGACCCTCTTCTGCCAAAGAGCAAACCCAACCTCTGAAAGGACAAATGACTTCCCTGAAGACGTACTCCTCACAAGTAGCAGCAACAGGGCTAGGCAGCTCTTTGTTCCTGTGACTGCAGAGGACAGACACAGAGATCCTTCATGAAGAAATGTGGGGGACCTCACACATGTGAGACTCACAAAAGAAAGGCTCCTCCTGAGCCATTTCCCTGTCGTGTACCACTGGGTTCCAAGTGGCTCTGGAGGGGACTCATGCATCTGCACTGGTAGACTTGGAAGCTGCCCGTGGGACCTGAAACGGGGGTCTTCCCCTTCTTCTCTCCCTCTCTGAGGGAGAGCTAATTTCCTTCCTGTCCAGCTTCTCTTGCCTTCCTGGTTGGGGAAAGTCACCACCCCAATACAGAGAGAGAGAGAGAAAGAGAGAGAGAGAGAGAGAGAGAGAGAGAGAGAGAGAGAGAGAGAACGCTGGGGAGGGAAGGAGAGAGGGGAGGCTTGTGATTTGCAAGAAATGATTGTCCATGTGTCAACAACCTGCTGCTTCCCAGAGCCTCGGGGTCAGAGGCCAGAAGGGAGCACAATGGCTTTTGGAGCTGAAGGGTCTGGGGAGAGGGGCCTCTGGGGATCTCCGGAATGTGGGAGGCTGAATCCAGGCACCAGGGTCTCCTGCCTTACCCTTTTATACCCATCCTCCCTCCACAAATCCCAAACACCCCTAACCTCAAAAACCAAGGAAGGGGATTAGTAAAAGCCTGCACACGCACGCACGCACACACACACACAGGCCCACACCCTAAGTGACAGCCTGTAAAGTAAGTTTGCTCTAAGCAGGAGGGACTGGAAAGGGAAAAAAATTCTATCTGAGCATAGCCTATTATCAGCCCTGCCTGCTTGTCCCATTTGTGCACTTTTTTTCTTTTTACACTCACCTTGTGCAGCCACCCATAGGGCACCTCTGGCCCAGCCTTTCATCGTGCTTGCCAGCTCCTGGAAGGCCAGTAAGATGCCAATGTTTGGTGCTCAAATCACATCTGATAGAGGAGAGACTTGCAGGTGTGAGCAATCTCTTTAGGCACTCAACCTAGCAGAGAATGTGGGGCCGTCTCATGCGGCCATTCAGATGACAAAGGGTTACAGTCCGAGGAAACCTCTCCTAACTTCTGTCCACCACCTGACACTGGGTTCTTCAGTCTTGAATGGCTTAGCCTATTTCCCTCATTATTTTCTTCACCATTCAGAACATAATAGTGGTTGGATTTGCCTTTGTACAGCCTTCATCCTATGTACAGGGGGGGCAGAGCGTGGCAGGTGCAGGAAGTGAGCCACAGGAAAGAAAGGACCAGAGGGTTGGGATGGGAGGGCGCATGCAAGGCACTAGCACCACAGAGCACACTGAAGCCAAAGTCTCTGGGAATCCTGAGAAGAGACAACATGGTTGCCACTTCAAACCTGAGCCGTGTTTTACCACCTACGAACAGTCTACTTTGTTCTGGGGTAATATTAGTCTTCATGTCACTCTCTTTGAGGTTTAAGTGTATGTGCTCCAAGTATGGTATCCTATTTGTGCACATGCGTATGCCTGTGTGTGTGTGTGTGTGTGTGTGTGTGTGTGTGTGTATGTGTGTGTGTGTACCTACACAGGGAGTTCAGAAGTCAACATGGGGAATCATCCTCAATTGTGCTCCACCTTTTTCATTTTTTTTTTATTTTTTGCTTTGTTTTTCAAGACAGAGTTTCTCTGTGTAACAGCCCTGGCTGTCCTGGAACTGGCTTTGTAGACCAGGCTGGCCTCGAACTCACAGAGATCTGCCTGCCTCTGCCTCCCGAGGGCTGGGATTAAAGTCTCGTCTGCCACCACCTAGCTATTCACTTTATTTATTTATTTATTTTGAGATAAAGTCAGACAGAACTCACCCCTTCAGCTAGACTAGCTGTCCATCAAGCCCGAGCAATCTTCCTGTCCTGAGGCCCGCCCTCTGTGATGTCCCTGGACTTTACATGGGTGCTGAGGTTCTCATGCTTGCACGACAAGTTCTTTGCTGACTGGCCAATCTCCCTTGTCCCTGGCATTCCCATTTCTCATTTAAAGATTTTGAGACTTGTGAAGGCGGAGTGACTTATCCAAGGCCCTTCAGCTGGCAAGAAGGAAGTTAAACTCTAAATCTAGACAGAAGAATCTTCCCACCAGGAAATGTGATTCACTGCCTTTGGTTAAGCACACAGCAAGTCTCTACTGAGTGATAACCTGAAATAAGACAGCCAAAGGGTTAGGATTCCAAGTGGCCTAGATAGCACCCTCAACTCGCAGGGTAGAAACAGAGGCAAGGATTCCATATAGGTGCATTACAGAATGGCAAAAGATGAGGCCAAGGACTAACTGGGGTGGGGAGCTTTCTGGGCCACACAGTGAAGTCCGATCTTATCCCTCTCAGAAGTTCTGAACTCTGGGGACATTTAAGAATCTTTTAAGGATCTATGAAGATCACCAACATGGTGTGGATTCTGATTCACAAGGCTCTTTACCATCATCATCAATCAGCAGCAGCAGCAGCATCGATCACACACAGTATGTACGGTGTCTGTGTGGGTATGTCTGCCTTCTCCTCTCTTACATGGATTCTGGGACGAGCTCTTTATCTACTGAGCCATCTTGCTGGCTCCCCTCATATGATTCTAACAGGTACATGGGATGAGACCACGGGATACTTTGAAGGGCAGAAGTCAAAGACGAGAGAGGAAGTGCACACCACGGATGCCGACATTCTTTATATCCAGAACTCAGCCTGTGATGCCAAAGCTTCACGTCTACTCCTTCACTGCCACCAATAGAGATGGAGCCAGCATTCAGTGGTCACTGTGCAAGCTAGTGTACTGGATGGAGCATGAGGGGCAAGCTCTAACCTAGGTTCCTCTTGGGCTTCAGACCAATAAACCATAAAACATACATCTATCGGGGAAGTAACACAGGAGGTACTGCATGTAAGAACGTGGATTTCTGGCCATCACAAGAAGGACCGCAGGCAAACTGAGAGAACACGGAAAATATGTCCCTCGATCACTAGATCATGCGTCACATCCAGTTGTCGTATTCTGCAGCATCTGTGTGTGCTTTTCTCCCTAGCAAAGGTTAGCTTTCTGAGGGTCGGGTAGTTTAAGGTTGGAGCTTCGCTTTCCTAGTTTGAAAAAATGCCAAGTACTTAGGACAACAGCTAATGGACAGAGCGCGGGTTTCACAGAGCTGCACAGCGTCAATGCCACGCTTGTTACGGGTCCCTGTAGACCCTTAAAGTTCCTAAGACTCTGTGAAGACCCTCATCCTCCAAAATGACTGTGGAGGGTGCCTACTGCTGTTATAAAACATCACAATCAGAAACAACTTGGGGAAGAAAGGGTTTATTTCCGTTACACTTCCACATCACAGTCCATCTTCAGAGGAAGTCAAGGCAAGAACCTGGAAGCAGAACCTGATACAGAGGCCAGGGAGAGACACCCTTCCGGATTTGCTCTTTATGGCTTGCTCGGCTTGCCTTCCTATACAACTCAGGGCCATCAGCTAAGGGGTGGCTTCACCCACGGTGAGCTGGGCCCTCAAACATCAATCATCAATCAAGAAAATGCCCCTCAGGCTTGTCCACAGGCCAATCTGATGGGGACATTTTCTCAACTGAGGTACCTTCTTCCCAAATGATTCTAGTTTGTGTCACACTGACAAAAAACTAACCAAGATAGACAGCACACAGGACAGAATTCTCTACCCTGGAAAACTGCAGGCAAGGGGGGACAGGACTGTTTGTTTGTTCGGTGGTTGTACAAAGTTGTAGATACACTAAAAGACAGGGGGAGTGCTCAAAGACCAGGTATTTCTGCCCTGAGCACAGAGTGTGTCTGTCTGACTTGCTGTGTGATCATGGGAAAATCAAAAACCATCTTCAAGGCTCAGAGGCACATTCTCTAACCCCCTGCTCCAGGTCTATGATTTAGGAATGTATAATTTTAGAATCCTAGGACCACTGATATCTCCCAACTGAGCACACTCTAAAGCCAGGCCAGATTCATACAAATGCTAATTCCAGGCCCTGCTTTTGGGAGGTGGGGCATGCAGCACCATAATGCCCTTTAAGGAGGCAAACCTTCCTTCTAAGTAATAGCCAAACCCCCTCTGGACATTCAGGAGCATTCCAGGACCAGGAATGTAAGCTGGAGAGTCAGACAAGGTCAGCACCAAGCCCTCACCTTTGAGACCAGCTCTCTGGAGGCGGGGGACCTATGAGGCATTTCAAATTCAAAACCGCTTGCTGCTGATTCATTTGTCAAAAACATTTCACTGTGTTCCCCAGAGAGATGTCACCGTGACTCCAGGGCCCAAGGGGCAACTTATAGACACAGTCTCCCCCTTTTCAATTCCTGTAACTAAAATGAATATGGAAAAGATAATTACTTTTAAAACATACTTAATACTCGAACACATTCTCTCTACCTGAAGAAAACGAATGTTATCTGATAGAATCTTCCCCATAAGCTTAATCAAATTGCTATCTTAAAACTCTCTGGAGTCCCGTGAAACAGTAATAGAAAATCGAGGCAGAGGCTGGAAGCATTTTATATTTGTTTGGCTGAAGGGAAGGCATAGCCCATCTGACAACGGGCTCTTAGAGACAAAGTCATTTCCAATCTGTAATGGATCTTCTCCTGGTAGAGACAGGGAACATTTCATCTGACCCAAACCCACAATCCCCCTGTGAGAAAACTTTCCCCTAATGATCACAAGAAAACATTCTAGAACAAAAGCCTTTTGTTATCCCCAACCCTTATCACCTGCCTGGAGTTCATCAGCCCTATACACTTTTTTTCCCCCTAGTTGGGCCTTGGGTATGTATGGAAATGCTTAATTTTGCTACTTAACTACAGATTTTAAGTTGGCAAATAAATTGATGCTTGGGTGTTCCTCCATTTGCCCAGCCTTGGGGCAGTGTCATTTGTTAGGTGCGGAGAAGACATAAATCACCTGCCTAAATCCTGCCCAGGGCAAGTGGCCATTTGCAAGGCTGAAGAATATGGAAGGAAACAGCTTCAAGAAAGATTGAAGGTGGGGACGAGATGTGTTCCCAGCATCCTGAGCCTGCCTGGAATGGCCGATGGAGAGCAGCCATAGCACTGCCCAGCTTGCCCTGTTTGTCTTACTGACAGCAGCCAGAATAGGGAAGCAATGACACCCTGGTTTCTGCTACCTCCTGTTTCCACCGTTCCAGAAAGAGCATTTGGGTGGGAATATGGCCCCTCTCTGCCCAGGTAAGGCACACCGGGCTTACAGAAGAAAACGGATGGGGCAGGTGAATGTGAGGAAGCCACTCAAATGGCCATTCAGGCACAGGTTGGTTACTAAGCACCATGCCTTGCCTCTCACCACCCTACCTGTGCTTAAACGAAGGATGGAAAGAAGCAAGTGGGACTGAGGAGCACAGTCCTGGTTTCAGTGGGTTTTCTAATTCCCACGTTTGAACCCATATTATTGATGGAATTTATTCTTTGTATGAGCCGCTGGGTCCCTACTGCCATGTCCTGCCCTTGACAGGTGACTCCTCCAAAGCCAGATGTGGGCTGACTTTTATGCTCCGGGTCTTCCCAGCACACAACTGCCTGATCTCCTGACTTTGTGGCTATGGTGCCCATCCAAAGGCACTGAAATAGAGGAATGGGGACAGCAAAGAGGCATCCCTGGGTCATCCTTCTCTCCCACCACTACCTCCAAACAGAGACAGACTGCTTGGCCACAGTCTCCTGCATTCCCTAAGAGCCAAGTGCTACCTGTCTAGCCAGTTCTGTGATAGAGCAGGAATGTGGGATTAAGATGTCTCTTTAAAAGGGACATTTGAAGCTGACTTTTATTTTAGTTCAGATGTAATTCACGTACCCAAAAATATCTGCCCTTAGTTGAGATGTAATCCCCCCCCAAATTTCGCCCTATTAATGCTTCTTAATGAATCCAGCAAAGTTGAAACCCATCACCACCACTAATTCCAGAGTGCTTTCATCCTCTCCCAGAGCAAACTCACAGCCATTGAGTAGTCAGTCACCCCAAGTCTCTCTTCACTCCAGCCTCTGGCTCTAGTAACTCATTCTCTCTGGGGCCTGCCCTATTCCGCACATTTCAAATCAATGGGCTCGCATGACGTATAGTTGTTTCCGTTTGCATTCTTTCATTTAGACCTCTTTCACGGAGCATGTAGCCATACTTCACATTTTTATGGGTGAATCCTATTCCATTTTACGGCTATATCATAACGTATTTATCCATTCACCCACAGATGGAAATTGGATTGTTCCCACCTTTGGCCTGCGAGGCTGCTGCTATGAAGAAGCCTCTTGCAAGTTTTTGTGGGCATGTGCTTTTCAGCGCTCTTTGGTTGAAGCTGCTTTTTGAGAATAAATTCTTAGCGATAGGAGGAGATGGTTCAGCACTTAAGAGTACTTGTTGCTCTTCTAGAGGGCTAGAGTCTGGTTCCCAGGACATGTGTTAGGAAGTTCACAACTGCCTGAAACCCCAGGTCCAGCAGCTTCGGTGGTCTCTTTTGAACTACACAGGCACACAACACACACATGGCATTCACTTACACACACTTACACACACACACACACACACTTACTTTAGAAAATAAATTCTTGCTATTATCCCATCATTTGCTTCTCTTTCATATTACAAACTGGCAGTGTTGTGTGTCTAAGACACAGTTGGAAAAAAAATTCAAAACTCCAAACTTACCTACCACCCTTTACTTAGGTCGCAGGAAGTGACAGCTGGTTATCTTTTACCAAGCTTCAGTCTCCTGCTTTTTTATTGAATCCCTGCTGCCCTCCATTCTGGCCTCCACGGAACCATCACCCTCAACCTGCAGGCCTTAGCAGCCGGCTTCATCATTTAGACAGGAATCGACATTATATCATATGAAATATTTAAGTTGTTTTTCTAAAAATATGCATTATTTAGCTTACAATCTATAAGATAGTTATACTGTTTATCCTCTTACCCTCAAATACCTGCATTATCTACAATACAGTTGGGGAAATAGGAAACTGTTGGTTTTTGTTTGTGTTTGTTTGTTTGTATTTTCCTCTTTTCTTCTGTCACCTGGATACACATAGGCTGTTCCAGGCAATGGTGGGGCTCCTCTTGCCCCAGGCACAGTGTAGGCTCTGGTAATACAGGACATGACAGGCTATTCAAAGCTAGAGAGACACAGTCACAACCTCCCTGCTTCAGGTACTTCTGATACCAGCAGGTTTACCCCTTTACTTCTACATTCTTGACTTACTGCCCTACTATTATTGCTGGGGTGCTTGTTCCCATAGCCCCGAACTCTCAAGGCTGGCACAGGCCCATGACAGGTTGCTGGGTTTTCCATTTGGCATCTGTCTTTGCAGTGAGGAAACTGAGGCACCTGTCACCATGACCAGGGTGCTTAGATCTCTCAGGATTTTCTCTTAGTATTCTCCCTCAATGGGAAGGGTGAGATGGAGAAGTGAAATTTTCCTAACTTACAAAGTGATTTTAGAGTTTCAGCATTATCTAGGTGGCAACTGTCTAATCACAATTATTAAAACAGAGACAAGACAGAAAATAAAATACCTTCCAATCCTGTTTCTAAAAATACTCTCTGTTAATATAAATAGAGCATTCCAGACTATTACATCATAGCTCCTGTTTATACTAAGGCAGGTTTTCAGGTGGATGTTTGGAATCCTTGAACTCAGACACTCATGCTTAGGCAACAAAAGCAGCCATTCCCGAGGCCTCTTCAAAATTTATTTTAAAATCTGCCTTTTTATTTTTTTTTAAAAGACCTTCAAAACATCACAGACAACATTCCAGGTCAGGTATCATAGTTAACAGATTCTACAGCCATTTAATTCATTCACAATGCTTTGCAGTTACAAGTAACGGCACATTCAGATTTCCTGACGACACTGGAAAATCAGTCCTCAGTCCATAAAAGCCAAAGTTGGGGGACAAAGCACCAAAGACGTCTGAGCATTTGCCACTCTGTCCCAGGGCCATCGAACAGCAGGCCTGACTGTCACGGCAGTGTGGTTGAGAAGGCGACTTGCAGGGAAAACCACAGGCCTATCTGTGCGGAACACACCTCCATAACTCAGGCACCTCGGATGACACAGCAGCGCGTGCAATCGATTCCCTCATCTCCAGTGATCTAACTCCAAAGAGGTCCCCTCTTCCTCCTCCTCCCCCACCTTCACTCCCCTTGGGTACCTCTACTTACCCTGCCTCTGTTTTGAATCTCTAAAATAATGTGACAAGTTAATGATTGTACAATTATCTAAATGTTTAACAGACATGTTATCTAAGTGAGTCGGATTGAGATTCCATCCCGCTGACAATAAACATCAATGGCGGAGCAGCAAGCGATAGGCAAATTATAGCGAACCCTGCAATTTCGATGCTATTAAATTTGGAGGAATAACAGCCTTGAGGCCTGTAAACTCTGAATAAAATAGGCCCTTGTGTTTGTCCAACTATTAAATCAAAATGCTACCAACATTCTAGAAAAAACAAGGCGATTTATGGCTTTTCAAGTTTCAGTTACACATAGGTTTCTACTAACTCCTTTCTGTCAGCAACAGCAAGGGTGACACAGGGGAGAGGGGCAAGTGTCAGAAAGGAACGAGCAAGAGCAGAGAGTGGCCGTGGGAAGGGGCAGAGAAGTGTGGGGGACTAAGGCTAAGCCACAAGGACTCTGACGGTGGAGCAATCTGCTTGGAAACTCTGGGCAGAAAGGACACAGGAAGTCTCCAATACCATCTTATTCACCGTTGGGAATCCACCTGCATCTGACTTTGCCACCTGACTAGTCAGATTATTTAAACTTCCTGGGACCTGTGCTCTTCCCAACCAGTGACGCAGATGTGCAGAAGACTGAAAACCCATAGAGTGGCAAATGTTTCACTTCCCCTTCAGTTCCTAGAGCAGTTTTTAAATGGCAGACGGTCCTCATTCTAGCCTCCTGTGCAGACACGGTATGAGTTCAACGCAAAGCTATGAAATAAAGCAAACGCAATCTACAGTTGTGGAAAAGAAGCTGCAGACCTCAAAGTGGACGCATCAGCAGCCACTCTAAGACACACACTGTTCTCCAGTAGTTCTGAGTCAACCGTTTTCCAGATACTGTTTTATTATTTACAACAGATGTCTCCTAATACACACGTATTATTATTATATTACATAGTATATATTATGTAGCCCAGGCTGGTCCCAAACTCACCATATAGATAGCTGAAGGTGACCTTGAAATTCTGATCTTTCTGCCTCCACTTGAGTGCTGGGATTACAGGCTTGTATTACTCTGAACAATTTATGCAATGCTGGGGATTGAGCCCAGGGTTATGCAATGTTGGGGATTGAAGCTAGACTTTGTGCACATCAGACAAACAGATAAACTGGGCTACACCCCTAGGGCCGTTTATATATTTCTAAACGTAGTTTTTAAATATGAAGACAGGCTGAGACAAATTTACACTGTCAAACAGGATCAGATCTTAGACTCTGCCCTGGATCACAGAGTCCCTAAACAGTGATTTTTCTTGCCCATTTCCCACACCCTACATGTGAGAGTCAAAGAAATGAAGTCATTTTTTTTTCTGTGTCATAAGGTTTGTCTGTGGCAGAAATGGGATAAAAAACCTAGTTTTCCTTTCTCCTAAGTTATTGTTCCTTTCAAGTATCCTGCTGTCTCCCTCTTTGCCAACAGCAGTGTCCAACACCATTTCTGTCATGGTAGGAGGTGAGGGACAATGAGGTCCCTGTGGGTCCTGCCCACTGCTACTTCTCTACCCCAGATTCCCAAGCAGAATGTCTGTCACGGAGCGGTTATTCAAGGTGAGCCTCGAGTCGAGAAGCTTGCGTCTTCTCCAAGCTGTCTGGTTCAAGCCTTTTCACCAATCCCCCAATAATCAAACCGCACTGATTGGTGTCAAACACTGCCCAAGGCAGTGATGCTTCACAGAACAGTGTGGGGATCCAAATGTGGAGGTTTGCACCTGCACTACTAGTACTGGGAAGGTGGAGGCAGGAGGGACCAGAAACCGAAAGCCAGACTCAGCTAACATAGGTGGGCTTGAGACCAGTGTGGACTTAAGTGAAGGAGGGGACAGAGGGAGGGGGAGAAAGGGAGGGAGAGAAAGGAAAGAAAAAAAGAATAATTGAGGTTGTCAAGATGGCTTGTCAGGTAAATGTGGTTGCTGCATGAGCCAGCTAACTTGAGTTCCCAGTCCTAGGGTGTGGGAACAGAGCTCAGTGCACTTAACATAGCACACGCGAGACCTCAGGCTCAGCGTCCAGTGCCACACAAACAAAACCCAATCTTTAAAACGAAAAGAAAACAAAACAAAACAGAAAAAGAGAAGTACCGGGGGTGGGGGTGGGGCTGGAGAGTTGACTCAGCAGTCAAGGGGCAGGGTTGGAGAGTTGACTCAGCAGTCAAGAGCAAGCAGACCTGACTTCAGTTCCCAGCACCCACACCTGCCTTTTACTCCAGTTCCAGGGACCTGACACACAGTCCGTCCTCCTCAGACACATGCACTCCTGTGGAATACCCCCAGCCGCAGAATAGCCACAGAAGCTTACATTCACATAATGTAAAGTAAAGCAACTCTTTAAACGTATTGAGGAGAGGAGAGGGACAACAAAAGTGTTTTCAGGACAGCAAAACCACTCCGTATGGTGGACACGCATTATTATATACAGCTCTAAGCCGACGACACGACCCATACCAAGACCGCGGCGAATATCAACTAGGGACCATGAAGTGACATGCTCAGGTGGTGTAGGTCCACTGGGCTGGGGGGGGGTAACTATTGAGCCATGGCACTGTAGGATGCTGACAGCAGTGGAGGCTGTGGCGTGTGAGGACAAGGGCTTCCTGGAAAGCCTATCCCTTTTAGGCAATATTGCTTCAAGCCTAAAACTGCTCTAATAAAGAACAGTGATGCTAGGTTAAAAATCAGCTGTAGGGGGTACCTCCAGAAGGTGGCTGGAGGGACCCTGGGAGCACACAGGGCAGAAGGCAGTTTGTATAGACCAGCAAGTGACAGCTGGGGGGCCCCTCCTGGCTCTACAGCAGGCAGCTTCCACAGAGCAGAGAGATCTGTGCTTGGAAAATAAAACTCTATATTAGGCATCAAGCATGCCTTTATAGTAACAGCATGAAATTAGGTCAAGAGTAAATCTATGCTGGAGCACTGACTGTACAAACAGCAGCACATGACCTCCCTCCCAAAGTGCCTATGACGTTCTGTGGCCATTCTGGGGTTTGAGCTTCCTCGTGTTAAATTCCTTGGCACGGCATGTGAAACGCTATACGAATCACCTCTGATATTTATAAAAGTCAAATGCTATTATGCTTTCAATGATGAGGGCCTGCCAACCAGCATGGAGTCTGCCTGTCCTGATGACTCACTGTCCTGCCCTCCCCACTACCTTCCACCTTGGGCAGGGGCCTGAGGCCCTTTCTTCCTTTTTTTATTTCATGTCAAGTATCAGGGAGATCAAGGTTATTCCTCGTCATCTGCTTGCTCTTCTCTCTCCTGCCTCCTTTGGGGCTGGGCCCTGGTAGACAGAGACAGTGCTTGAGGCCTGGATCCTGACACCCTGACATGGCTTCTAGGTGTCCAAAATGTCCTTCTAGCCAAGCTCAGGTCAGCAGATAAATAAGGCTGGCTGGCAATGGTCCTGAGGGAAGGGCATGTTGGTTTTACTCTTTAAACCCTTGACTCTGCCTCTACTTATTCTTGCATTCCTCCCACAGGCAGCCTCCTGAGGAGCCCTTCAAACAAGAGCTTCCCCATCCCACCTGGAGATCAGTCAAGGGCTCGCCTCGCTCTTTGTGTCATTTGCAACACCCGAGGAGTCAGACAGCTGCTGGGCACATATAAACCTCTGGGATGGTTAATCTCAATTGTCAACTTGAATGGAATTGGAATAACTCAGAAGACACACCTCTGGGTCCGTGTTTGATGGCATCTCTAGAGAGGACCAACTAAAGGAAGATCCACCCTGAACGTGGGCAACATTATCTTCTGAGCTGGAGTCTTGGGGAAAAAAGGGGAGGGAAAGGTGAAAACCAGATGAATACCTCTTTCGTATATTTCTGCTTCCTATTCCACTAAGACGCCAGGAAGCAAGGAGTGCCAGCTACATATTCCTGCCAACAGGAAGCTACCTGATGCCGTGTCTTCCCCGCCATGATGGACTGTCTGCCCTTCAACTGTGAGCCAGAATCAGTCCTTCCTGCCATCGTGGCGCTTCTTGCCAGGTATTTATCTGGTCACCACAATGGGAAAAGTGGCTGAAAGAACCTTCTTCCTAAGACGGGATGTGTCCTTTGAGCAAGTGTCCCCCAGTGCCCACTCCCTGGTGGAAGGGAAAGGCAGAGTCCATAGTGCAGTCCTTGCTGTTGGGTTTGTCCGGATTGACAAACCTGCTTGAATCCAGTTTTAAGTCCATGAAAAGCACTGTCTAAACATTTGAGTCCGGTTGAGTGGCCTCCCCTATCACACAGCAACGTGGAAACTAAACAGTTTTTTTTTTTCTAGGCCAGTGAAAGAAAGTCCTTCTTATGTAGTCAGAGGGGAGGGGAGCTTGGGCAGAACATGAAATCATGTGAGTTCTAATTCTAGTTTGGAATTTTTGTTCCTAACTGACTACCTTTTCCAAACATGGATTTCATGCCTCCGGCGTGCATATCAGATTCAATGCTCTTACCACACAGGAAGAGAAGACAATGCTTACCGAAGGGGCTCTGGGAGAACCATGAGACACTCATTCCAGCTCTGCCCTGGGCTGGTGCTTCCCGACCCCCTAGGTCTCAGCATTCTCCACCAAAGCTGAGGGAGAACTAATGCCTGCCTTAGTCCTGAAGAGCTGCCAACTACCCACGAAGGCCAGCTCGTCAAGTGTCCACATCTAAGGCCAAGTTCAACTTCCATACTCATGTCCTTCAAGTGCTGTGACCTTCAGGAAAGTAGGATACAAGTTTAGTCACCAGTATGAGTGACATCCACCCAGCACCTGGCATATCGAGGATAGCACTCCAAAAACTCAGTGTGAATAAATGAATAATGGGACAAACAGCTGGATAACCTCTTCCGATGGACAGCAAATGAGATTGTCAACATGGAGGATCTTCTGGAGCAGGCTGCGGTAGGGGCAAGTTCCTGGTCTAGTTCCGTGTACCCAGGGAAGGCAAACCCCAGGAATGATCTCTAGCCACCTTCTGTCTGCGTTTCTTTCACTATGGGGAGGGGGAAAGAGTAGGAGGGGGTAGAAACTCTGATGAGAAGGCGGGAGACTCAGAACATCTAGGTGTCTGATAGTGGCAGATGTGAGATCCCACTAGCAAACTCTTGTCCTTCTGTGTCCTTGATGGCATTACCCTGGCCTCTCCTAAGATGTGACGGGGACACACCTGGCGCTGCTTGAGACTGGAACACCTGCTTAATCCTGGTCCCGGTTCTGCAGTGGTTCAGTCTTATTTAGCTATGGCAGGGCAATGGCAGTGTGGGACATTCCAGGCCCTGGGCTCTTCATATCTATCAAACCTGCCACATGAGTTTGTTAAGAGCATAGAACCTTTTGTGTTCTTACTACTCTCAAGTGCACCTGAAGGGTCACAGTGGTTGTGGGCTTGGCAGGCAGGTTAGAGTTGATGTCTCGGCTGGAGGACATAAGTGGGATCCTAGAAGCCCCTACCTCCCAATTTGGGAAAGCACCTGGATGTAGTTAGTGTCCGTATCACCATCACTGTGGACTTCCACTCTCCACCTGCCCAGTGAGGAGATGAAGGCTCCCTGTCTCCAATCAGGCTTGGAGGATGCAATAACAGTGCCCATAACTACCATTTTCCTGAACTCACGCTTCGCACAAGGCCTATGCCTAGGGCTTCTGTGGATTATCAGATCCAATCCGTATGATATCCCATACACACTAAGTACCACATGTCTCTGATACTGTGGTGAGCAAATTGACTTGAAGTTAAGCAATCCGACCAAGATGATGAAATTTATAGACAAAGCCAAGACTGTGTGACACCAGATCCCAAGTTCTGGGCCACCATACAGTGGTCCCAGAACTCTATACTCTCGACTTAAGGTTCATGGAGTCCAGCGGCTCCCTTCCCTTTGCAGTGTGCTACATAAGCCCAAGTCACTCCACCATTTTTTCAGAGATTGTCCCACCCACTCCTTTGCTTCTAGTGTCTTGATTCTCCCTCAATGGCCAGGAGCGTGTGCACCCACGTCCACCCCTTCTGCTCCCTGACTGCCACACAGACCAGCCTTAACCTTAATTCTCCCATAGTCACACCAAAATAAGCAGTTGCCCAGAGTTCCATATGGATGGCCAGAACTGACGGTTCCCACATGGGACTCTTCATGGCCTCCTCATAGTGCCTGCCTTCTCCCTGGGACATGATGAAGACTGTCCCAGCCACTCCCCTTGAGCCCAGAAGCCAAGACAGATCCTCTGCCCTTGGATTGCCACCATCCGGCACTGTCTGCTGCCCCTAGGCCTGTTCAAGTCTCAAGAGGGAATGTACAGTGGCTTGAACAACATTATGATTTGTAAAACCCACTCCTAATTAGTTTGACTTTGAATAAAGAGGGTAATTATTTTTAAATTTATTAACTGCTGCCTGGCCAGAGAAGTTTCCAGATCAAATGACAGGAGAGGCTATTTCTGCTCAGTGATGTAGCAATTTATATTACTGATCGGTCATTAAAACCTCGGGCATAAAACCACTTGTGTTTCTTGAGCCAAGATAGTGTCCATGTGTCAAATTTCAAACCCAGAGTATAAATTAAGCCATTAATGGTATTTATCAGTTTATCTGGACTTAAAGAACTACTTATTAATTTAAGATGGTGCTGCTACCGAAGCCAGGAGGTGCCCTGGGTGTGCCCAGGAATGTGCGTACACACGCATGTGTTTTCTCACTCGGGTTTGACTGAACAGAGTAAAAAAAGAAGGAAAAAAACCTTCTGATGTGTAAATGAAGCACGAGCCCCTCAGAGCTGCCTGGCTGTTAATTCTTCGCTGCTCTACAACCCAAACATTTTGGAAGCAGCAGTGTTTTGCAGTATGTATCTGTCATAATATAAAAGGTGTAAAATGATCTCTGTTTATCTCCTCAAAGTCTTTGCTGTACCCAAACAGAAAACCCGAATGTGACAACAAAGCCGGAGCCCAGCCCCACCATAAGGACGGCCTCCCTGCCACGCCAGCCTGAGCCCATGGAGATCTCAGGGAGGCGTGGGGGGGGGCATGTGCGCCAGGATCGAAATCCAGGCTAAGTGGAGTCAAAGGGGGGAGAGGTGATGCTACCATCTGCTTAGCCGATGCTGGAATCGCAGCTATCTTATACTAGATTCAGTTGGGGGCTCAATAATAACCCGCAAGACATCACCTCTCCCATCCCGTGTAGTGTTCTGTGCTAGCTGTTACCGCCCCGTGTGGAGCCCTTGGTCAGGGAATGCCCAGGCCAACCTGAATCAGGGAAATTATATCCTTGCTCGAGATGAAGATATGGGCATCAGGGTGTTGGGAGTCCTTAGTTAAGTGGGTCACGAGGATCGCCAGGACAGGACCATGAATTAAATGACAGCACAGGCTCTCTCTGACCTGTTTAGTCCACAGGCTCACAGACAGTGTGGCAGGCCACGACGTGAGCAGCTGAAGAGTCATGGGAAGAGCACTAAAGTAGGAGTTGGGTCAGATTTCAGCTCCGCACTTTCTGATGGGTACCTTCTAGGCCTCCACCTTCTTGTCTGTAAAATGGGTCAGCTAAGGTAGGTGATTGATAAATGATGTATCAAAAGTATCAAATGGTACCAAGAGGATTCTACTCTCCCCAGAGTCTCTATTCCTTCCCTCCAGATCCTTCTCTGTCCTGTTAGCCTTCTGGTGACACCTGCCACCTCACTTGGCTTTTCTGTCTCTGGTGGCATTATCATTGTCATCATTACTGTTATTATTAATTATTATGACAGGGTCTCTCTATGAAGTCCTAACTGTCCTGAAACTCACTATGTAGACCCTGCTGGCCTTGAACTCACAAAGATCCACTTACTGACTCCCAAGTGCTAAAATTAAAGGTGTGTGCCACCAAGCCCAGCCAGTATTATTTTTAATATTCCCTGGAACCCCTTTCGTGTGTGTGTGTGTGTGTGTGTATGTATGTGTGTGTGTGTGTGTGTGTGTGTTTGTCCATGACAGGGCCTTGTGTACTCCAGGCTGACCTCAAATTTAGGAAGTAGTTGGAAATGATCTTAAACTTCTGATCCACCTGCTTCTACCTCTGGAGATGCTTGGATTACAGACATGTACCACCACGCTCTATGTAGGTCAAGTCGGGTGGGGATGGAACCCAAGAATTCTCGCTGCCGGTAGGCACTCTGGCAATTGAGGCCCAACAGAGATGGTGAATGGAGTTCGCACGGTCTTTCACTGACATTAGGGCAGCCTGAGGGGTACAACGGGGTTTGTCAGGAAGTACCACCCCTAGTGATACAGGAGCCCTGCCATGCATCAGGAGGATGCTATGGAGTAAATCAGGCTGTTCTAGTAGGCAGCTGATGCTGTTCTGGGCTACTTTTGCCAGGCCCTACACTCAGTTTCTACCCTGGCCTTTTGTCCCAATTTTTCCACTCTTCAACCTTGCCAGAGCTTAGTTTTCTCAGTCTTTACTAAGAAAGTCACATGTGGTCCTACTAAGCACCCGTCACTTTATCTCCACATAGCTGACTTCTCTCAGACCAAGCCTCTCTCTGTTGATAGAAGGCCACACGGTCTCTGAGAGAAAGTGAAGTTCACAGACAAGACCCCAGTGTTCTTGGAACATGGCTATGCTGTTACTACTTCCCAGACACATGCCGAAGACCCTGGGTCTGTCTCAGAGCAACCAACCTGATGCTTCCCCTCAAGACACTACTTCCCCAGCCTCTGGCTTAGAAGGAAGTTTGCTTCCCCACTGTTTCAAATTTCGTCCAGACGGACAGAGTGAAGCTACCTGACAAAGCTGGCTCAAATTCCCCTCAGCCACCCCAGGTGAGAATTCCCAGAGTGGGATTCCTGAGTCTGTGTGGTCTAGCAACCAGAAAATGGTGCCACAATCCGACCCAGTCTTCCTTCCAACCATCCAGGCTCTGTAGCTGCTTGCCTCCAAGATGGCTGCCACCAATCTCTCTTTCCCTATAGGTTCTCACCACTTCCCCACTGAGAAGGGAAGTCTAGGTTTCTACGTCTCTAAATCTGGGTCTGACCTGTGACAATGTTGAACAGTAAAAATAGAGCAGAGGCAAGACGGTATGTAGAGTTGTTTTCCCAGCTTGTAATGTGCTTCCTGGCTCTGGTAGCCTGAGGTATTGTCTTCTATAGAAACAGGCAGGGGCTGCTGGACAGCTGACAGGCCACGTTGGAGGAGTCAGGTGTGTGGGTGGAGAAGTCACCTGACACACACCCCAGTGGACTATTAAGAAGGTGCCAGCCCCAGCTACCGGCCAATGGCAGCCACAGGGGAGTCCAAGTGAAAATCACTGCTGGAGTGGTGTTGCACATGGCAGCTGGAACATTCTCTATGGTCTGCTCCCAACACGCGTGTTCTTCCCCAATCCTCCAGTGGAGCCTGGGGGTATAGCTCAGTGGTGAAGTGCAAACAGAGCAAGCGTGTGGCCCTGGATTTAACCTCCAGAGTTCTCCCCCAATGGACTATCTTCCCCTTCTCTATACAAGTTTGTGTGTATACAGATCTACATGTATTTATAGATCTATATTTATCTATCTATGAAAATACATGAGGTGGCATATGTGGACTACCAGTTTAGTCTTCCTGACAATGACAGATTACATATGCACAAGCATACATATTCACTCAGCTTTGAAAGCTATGATACACATGACATGCAACATATCTATCTAAACTTTCAAAGTATACAGTTTAATGGATTTTAGTATACTGTGCAATCATCACCACAACCTATTCTAGAACATGTCTGTCTCCCCCAAAAGAAACTTTGTATCCTTCAGTTGTCAATCTTTATCTATCCCCATCCCCAGTATCTGGAACTACCGGTATCTACTACTGTACTCCAGGTCTGTACAGATCTGCCCACTCTGGACTTTACATATGAACGGAGGCCACATAACACATGGACTTTTTTGTCTGGCTTCTG
Organism: Ondatra zibethicus; assembly: GCA_004026605.1. NCBI lineage: Eukaryota > Metazoa > Chordata > Mammalia > Rodentia > Cricetidae > Ondatra > Ondatra zibethicus. The sequence goes on along the minus strand of PVIU01003793.1, from coordinate 74,839 downwards.
TCAGTGAATGTTTTTTAAGCTTTAGCCACGCTATAGCATGTGTCAATACTTCAGTCCTTTTTTGCAACCAAACCCTACTCACTGCACATGTGTACCTAGAATTTTGCTTGTCTGTTCATTGATGGACACTGGTTTACTTCCACTTGACTGATGCTATAGATAGTCACATTCAAGTTTCTGTATGGACACACATTTTCATGACTCTTGGTAGATCTGGTGATTCTATGTTTAAATGTCTTAAGAGCTTACAGGTGGTTCTCCGAAGTGGCTCTGCCCCCCTCCACCTTCCCACTGGTAACATTTGAAGATTTTGGTTTTTCCGCATCCTCAGCAACATTTTGCCACTATCTCTCTTTTTGAAGAGTCACATCCTGGTGGGTGAGTGGTATCTCACTGTGGTTTGATCTGCATCTCTCTGGTGGTTAATGGCATGGAGCATCTTTTTATGTGCACTTCGGCTGTGTCTATTATTGGAGTTATGTGACATTTCCTTTACTTATGTTCTACTTTAGCTGTCTGTATTGTATTTTCAGCTTGTAAAAGCTCTTTATATTTTCTAGCTATAAATTTAACACGTGATCTACAGCTACGTCCTCTCTCCCTGTGATAGTTAATCTTCAGTGTCGACATAACTAGACCTGCAGTCCCCTGGGAGACACACCTCTGGCAGGTCTGAGAAGGTGTGTCCAAAGAGATTTAACTGAGGAGGGACATGACAGACTTGTAACCTCAAACAGTGAGCCAAAATCAACCCTTCCGTCTTTAAGCTGCCTGCTGTCACAGTGATAAAATGAAACAACTGGCCTGCCCCTCGGGAGGACTCTTAGCAAACACAAAATAAAGCCCGAGTGCTAGGGCTGAGAGGCCTGCCTCGTTTCCATGCTCATGGGCCACTTTGCTCTCTGTCCGCTGCTCTTCGGAACTTACGAGGCTCTACCTGGCTTCAAGACCTTTCCAAGTGCAGGTTCCTCTGCCCAGGCACTCCCCGCAGGGGCATCTGAGTGGCTCACACTTCCCTTCAGGCTTCTGCTCAGATGTCACCTTCCCAAAGAAGCCTTCTTTCGTGACCATTTTATCCCAAATCCCACTTTTCTGCCTCTCATTTTCTCCCGCCCAGCTGCTTTGGTTTTCTTTGGCTGCACCCACTTGACATTGTAGCCTACACTGTAGCTCATACTATGTCCCAGCAACATGAGAGTCAGAATTGTCTGTCTCATATGCTACTATGTCCTAAATGCCTCCAAGCAGCCTGGACACACTGCAGGAAGGCAATAAATATTTGTTACATTGTATCAATCAACTACTATTCATTAAATGCTTACTATGAGTCACTCTGTGAAGTGCTTCAGGTAAAATATTTTTATTTAATCCCCACAAAGCACTGTTTGACAGATCCATACTATCATTGCTCCAATTTCCTAATTGATGGGGAAACCCAAATGGAAAGAGATTAAGTAATTAATCCACAGTTCCATTTAGGAACTGTCCCACTCAGGATGAAACCCGGGCAGTCCCGCCTCTAAACTGTCATACTTATCCCTGCTTCTCAGTTCAGTAGGCTCCTGCTCTCTTTTATGACTCCCTTTCTTCATTTGTGGCTTAAGAGTAGCTTACAGGGTTCCTGAAAAAAGAGGGATCGTGGAAAGCAAAGAGAATAATGCTTGGCACCGAGTGAGCAACCAACCAGTATGAATCCTGGCCATGATGGCAACAGGGCTGTCAATCATGGTCATGAGATGATGCTGATGCTGTGCAATGTGCACTGTGGAATCCAACAGAGCTCTATCTCTGTCAGCTAATACTGTTCAAATACATCCCTGCATGTAGATGGATGTGTTAGAGATGATGACTCAACCTGTTACGGCAGGGAGGATCAGACACTGTGGCGACACCAGAATATCTGAATTTTACCAGAGAGAGAGTGAAGAGGATTCTGACCATCAGCTAGGGGAAATGGGTGCTTAGACAACACCACAGACTCCTAAGGGCCTCAGCAAGAGCACACAAAGACAACCGGAGAAGATGGAGGCTTAGTGGCTTGTTAAGGATAGAATCTTGGCCTAACTCGGAAGAGCTGTTCTCACGGGGACTGTCCTATCTGCAACCCTTGTCTAGCCCTATGGACAGGAATCTACACAAGACCATTCCTATCCACAAAGACTCTGGACATGATGATACCATGTTGCTGGGATGAGGATGTCACCAAATTCCCTGGACCTCCTCCTTTGTACTAAAATACTTGTTAGTCTGGGGAATGGAGTCGGGGACACTCACCAGTATGGGTCTGTCTGTGTGTCTCCAGAGCATCCTCCTTTGAGAACTGGGCACCACACTGATCACACACAAAGGCTTTGGCACCCGCTGAAAGAAAGAAAAAATGGTTAATGTTAGAACCATAGTTCATAGGGTGGGAAGCATCCTGGTACTAGAAGAGGAGCTGGGATACTAGGCTCTGACTCCCAGATAATCCACAGCCCTGGAAGTTAGCTTTTATCTGCTTTGGACAGGTGACTACTCACCCAGGTCTCCCAGGAGAGAAGAAATAAAAATCAGCATGACTAAGACAAACTAAGGCAGCCTCATGATGATGAAAGGCTAGCTCTGCTGGGTGGATGGACAGGAGTAAAAGATACCAACAAGAAGAGACATCACTGTCACCTTGTTTTTCATAGAAAAGTACACACTACTTATATTTGTAGACAGAAGTTTCTGTCCCACCTGGTTCCACTGCCATTCAGTCACAAATAAACACACAGAGGCTTATATTAATTATAAACTATTTGACCTATTGTTTAGACTTATTACTAACTACCTCTTACAACTTAAATTAACCTATAATTCTTGTCTATGTTTAGCCACATGGCTTGGTACCTTTTCTCAGTACGGCATTCTCATCTTCCTTCCTCTGCATCTGGCTGGTGACTGACTCTTTGCCTTTCCCCTTCCCATTCTGACCATCAGCTAGGGGAAATGGGTGCTTAGACAACACCACAGACTCCTAAGGGCCTCAGCAAGAGCACACAAAGACAACTGGAGAAGATGGAGGCTTAGTGGCTTGTTATGGATAGAATCTTGGCCTAACTCGGAAGAGCTGCTCTCACTAGAATTCTCCTAGTCTGGTCGCCCCACCTGTACTTCCTGCCTGGCTACTGGTCAATCAGCATTTTATTAAGCCAGTATGAGTGACAAATCTTTACAGTGTACAAGAGCATTACACCACAGCATATACCTACAAACCTTCTGACTCAGCATGTGCAAAATTAACTTATCAGTGACTCCCTAACTGCCTCTTGTATCTGACCACTTAACACTCCTGTGAAATTTCCCAGTACTTTGAAGATTATGTCCAAACCTCTTCCTAGTACACTCAGCTCTTGTTGGTGTGCTGTCTCTCATGCTTCATTTTTCCAGAGTAGGCTGCTGTGGCTCCCTGAAGGGGCTGCCTTCCTTCCCATTACTGCCCATCCTTCTACACCTCCTCTGCCTCTCTGCATCCTTAGACCCTCAATCCCTAGTCATCACTGAGGCCTCTGCTTTGATACCTGTGTCTTCATGACTGGGCAAGGTGACTCATCTTTCTTTGGCCACACCACTCTGTGAGCCTGACTCTCTGGTCCTTATCATCTTGTCTATGGCGCTATCTGCCAGACTCAAGGTAGGAGCCTATGAAAACCTAAACTCCATCAGTATTCTTAAGAGCCAGCATGAGCCATATTTACAAAGATCAAAGCAACACTGTCACCATGTCAGTGTAAAACAACATCACACTGCTGGCTCAATAGTCTTCCGCATCTCATCTAAGGGTCATCACTCTCAAGTCTTGGTGCTTTTTCTTCAAAATGTCTTCACTATGCATCTCTCCATTGTGTAGGGGAAATCCTCACCTACCCTTTGCGGTATCATGCTTGGAACACTGGAAGACTCGAGGTTGGATTTAGGTTGTCTGATCCTTCCTGGAAGGCCATATAACTCCTCATACTTCTTTATGTAAGAGACTTGTAATCTGTATCAGTTCTCAATCCCTTCATTTTACCTCTGGATCTTCCATAACCTGACCCAGCAAGTGAAACAACTCCATAGCCAGACTGTCCCTTAGCACCTTCCTTGAGGCATTGCCTGGCTCCCCATGTGTGTCTGTCCTAGGCTCACTCCTGTTCATTCTGTGCCATTTCATGTTCAAGACCATGCACCAAGGTCACACCCTCCAGCCCTCACTGCCCTACCCCTTCCAACCTGCTCTGTGCCATCCAGTGTGTCTGAGCTCTTTTACATGTGAGTCTGAGTACCTTACCAGTACCTTATAGCCTCGTAAGTGCCAGGCGATGTTTTGCACATTTGTAGCCCATACTGCTATTTTCAATCCACCTAGGATTTCCCATAGATTTACTATACATCAGGCACGGCGCTAAATGCTGACTGTGCATTATTTCACCAGGTCCTAACAGTAACATTTGGAGTCTACACCCCTACTCCCCTCCACTGAGCAGATGGATAACCACCAGCTCAGAGAGGTTACGGATGTGCCAGCTGTCACACAGAACAGAGGGTACACACAGATGGAAATCTCAACAGCCTAACTCCAGCACTCTAATCCTCCCTGCTTTCAGCTTTTTTGGGGTTCCATCTGCAATGATGCCTTACGGATCACGAGGCAAGCTCCCCTCTTCCTTCCAACAACTCCACAAAACCAAATCCAGTTTTTCCCATCCTATGCATCAGGGCCTCGTGTCAGACTGCATTTAGAAAAATCAGTCCAGGACTCGTTCTTAAACGAACTTGAGGATGGACATGACTGTGCACAGCTGTAAGCCCAGTACCCAGGAAAATGAAACAGAAGGATCACAAGTTCAAGACAGGCCTAGGCTACATGGTAGGCTCCTCTAGGTCAGCCTGGGCTACAAAGGAAGACCTGGTCTCAAAAAACAGTAAGTTTGAAAATCAGTGCCTCAAAGAATACAGATCAAAATACAAAGACTTAAGCACCAAAAAAAGAGTTTTTGTCAATGAAGAGTATAAGGAAGGCAGAGCACGAGGGCCCCAGCCTCAATGGCACCTACAGTCCCAGTGGCGAGCAGGCTGTATAAATCCCAGTGTATGTTCAGAACAGGCTCTGGCTGAATAAACGGGAGGGAAAGCACTCCAGGGCAGATATGCTTTTGATATGAAATTGCTTTTCCTGAAGAGACTTCAAAATAATTAGTCATCTGCCTCTGGTGACTGTGGCTGAGTTTCACCTGGAGGCAGGAGGAAGCCCACAACAACCTCTAGGTGTCCCTGAAAGCCACAGGATATCCTCAGGCCAAGCACCTGGCCCACGGCTTACAGGGCTTTGAAAATGAAGCCAAGAAAAACTCCACAGGGATGGTGGCAAAGCGATGTCTGTGTGTTTGGAGGTGACAGCTAGGACCACTTTCATCCCTGTTCAGGAGAAGGGGTACACAGGAAATGCTTCACAGAGCAGAGCAGATCAGGATGGGGGAGGAGCTGAGCTGGATGCAGTTCCAGCTCTCTCACAATGAGCAACTTCCCCTTGGCCTGAATCATTAACCATCAATGATTTCCGGTGGACTCGCGAGGGATCTGATTCTCTTTGGTTCTATCTGTTCTCCCAGCTCCCCAAAGAAGACTGGGAGGGGTAGGCACCTCACGGGCTCCAGCGCTGCTTTGGAGCCTGTAATCACGATCGAGTTAGGACCCCAATAGTGCTGTGAGCTTCAAAGGGATGTGGTGTGGAGAGGTTCTTAGAAACAGCCATCAATGCATCTCACTTTCATGGCAGATGAGCGGAGGAAGGGAGGAGGGAGGGAGGAAATGAAGGGCGAACATCCACCATCACCCGAGGTTCACCAGAAGATAAAAACAGAACAGCACACACCATCTACTAAAAGACTGCTTCCTTAGTCCCAGCCTGACTACATCTGGTGGCCTTCAATGTCACCTTCACTCTACACATGCTGAAGTCACGATATTAAGCTCAGTGTGTGAAAAGTCTCTCTCCCCAAAGGACTCTGGGTCAGCAGCCTCCATGTTCCACTTGGCTCCCACGACTGACTCCCATTCATGAGTCCCCAGTATTCCTTCCATGCCTGCCCAGAGTCACACATCCTCAGCCTCTTCAGGGTGAGGAACTAAGAGCAGAGCAGACACCAGATGAAATCCCCTCTTCCAAGAAGGCCATACATTGAACCGTCTCTGGAATGGCTGGCTCAGAGGCAGAAATATTTGGCAGCCCTGAAATTAAAAGTGATAAATTTCCTCGCCAAGCTTTGATCGATAATAGAGGCCTCATCTGTTAATCAATAAGACAGTCTCTGCCTGTTTACTGTGCATGCATTGTTCACTGTTGCCTTCGGTATGATGCTAGGTTTGCATTCAAAGCAACTCAGATATGTATAAACCACACAGCCATTCCTGAAATGCATGACTGTGACATCATCCAGCCCCTGAGACGTTTAGGAAGCATCAGTGGGGAAAGGCTGGGAATGGAGTGTCAGAGGTGGCCATGCCACCTGAAAGAGGGTGGGTGTATATGGGCCTGGCAGCAACATTGACCCACACAAAATGTCCTGGGGCTCACCATAGAGCCAAAAACCAAACCCCCAGGGACACAGCTCCAAGATGATCATGACTGTCACATTCTTCCCGCATGAGGCTGTTTCATTATGGAGGCTTATAATCAAGATGCAAGCGCAGTTGTATTTTTAACCCCAAACAAAACAAGCCAGGCAGTTGTGTGTGGCAGAGAGACAAGCCGGTGAGGAGGGATAAAGGGCAGGGCTGCTGTTTTTTAGGTGGCCTCAGATGAGCGGCATCTTTGTGGAGAAAACGGAGGAGAGGAGGCAGAAAGAAACAAGACTGCTGTCATGGAATATTCTCTTGGCAAAGCAGGAACAAGGAAACCAGGGTGGATAGAAACAGGGGGCAGTGGGAAGAGCAGCAGACAAGAGTTGGAAAAGGGACCACATGGAGACAGAGATGTTAAGCAGAGGAGGGATAGGAACAGGGGAGAAGGAGGGGGAGTTTGCTCCATCCAATCCTTTCCTTCAATCACAGTGAACCAAGGAGAACTGAGGCCCAGGCCTGAGTCAGATACTGAATGCTGTAGACATCACCCAAGACTCATGTCTTCTCACCTCAATGAACCTATGGCTCCCTGGCTATAAAAGGGGATTGGCCATTACCTGTCTACTACTCTTTACATTTTTAATTTACATTTATTTATTTATGTGGGGTGGGGCATGCTATGGCAGGAATGTGAAGTCAGTGCTATCCTTTCACCATGGCCCAGGGATAGAACCCAGGTCCTCAGTTGTGGTGGCAAGCTCCTTTATCCAGTGTGCCATCTCGCTGACCCCTGTGTTGTTTCTTTTGAGGCAGATGTCAAATATTAATAAATCTAAAACTCTTTGTTGCTGGGGGCTCACTGATGTTATTAATGCCCCTGAAGGGGTTTGCATTGTGATTAAGGGCTTTGGAACTGGGTCCAACAAAGTAGTCCAGATCTTGGCAGAGGAACTCACTAGCTACAACACTCAGGAAGCTATCTGACCACGAGCATGCCATCTTATCTGTAAAATGGGACCCAGAAGAGTAGTCCCCCAGAGAGCTAACCAGGGAGTCAACTGCGCAGCCTCTTGACTGGGTGGAGACAGAGGACCAGTAAACAGTAGCTATCCTGTCACTGCCGCCCAGTATTCCTTTAAACACTGCCTCTGTGCAATTAAAGTATGATTGATTTTACTGAGATTCGATGCACTGTTATTTGAGGGCCATTTATCTTGTATAAAGTGAGTCTCACGTTTGTAAAGACATATTTCAAAACACACACGCGCGCGCACACATGCACACACACACACACCTCCCTCGGCCTGTTGATTTTAAAATGAGTGATTGTTTTGTTGAGGGGAACAGAAAAATCTGCCATAGGACCAATATGTCAGCATCAACAGCAACTCAGTTACCCAGCTCTTAAATCTTCTGGGGATGAGGCCCTGGAGCCTCCTGCAATGGGCCTGCTTCTGGGTTCTGCCCTGTCTTCCCCAGCACATTGGAAGCTCTGTGGGAATAAACTAGGGTATAAAATTGGCCCAGGAAGGAGACAGTAGGCATTCAGAGCGCTGCCAAGCTGTTGCCTGGGGTGTAACCCTCGAGTCCTGACTCTACACATTCTGGGTTCTCTACAGCCCCTTTGTAGAAACTACAGGACTTGCTTTCTCGCTGAGACTCAGGAAACTCACAGGAAAAGAAGAAAAGGTTAGAAAAGTGGGGCTCCCATTCTTCTTGGGAATGGGGCAGCAAGCCCCTTCCCTTTAGTGTGCTCTGAGCCACCCATCTCCAGGCAGGTTTCCCTCAGGAGGCAAGGATGGGCACTCACTGACTGGGGCTGGCAGTGGTTTCCTTTGCGGGACACCCTTACCTCTAGGTTTACCTGAGGGTCAATAAGCCTTATTGTTAGTGACAGATAAACAGACATCCTTATCCCTGCCAGATTCCCAGGGACCCTCACATCCCAGAGCTGAAGGAAGTTCTCAGTATCACACTGAGATACAGAGAGTTGCCTGAAGAGAGCCACTTTCTCCTGCTGTGCCCTGACTTCCTGGTGCTCTCCACAGGCTAGAAAAGAGGCCACTTGTGAATGGATGCACCATCAGGCAAAGGTTTGGAGAGAAGAAAAGATATAGCCTGGCTGACGCTGGAGTTGGTCTAAGGTTTCACCAGAGGGTGGGGGGAAATCCCACCCTCACTCCCTGGCTCACAGAACTCAACCAAAACCAGCCAGAGGTACTAGCAAAGACTTAAAAGCTCTGTCTAAATGTCAGGATTCCAAGGACAACATAGCTGAGTCCCAGTGGAAGCCATGACGCTCCCCACAGTGGCCTCCTCCTCTGGCCTAGTACAGAATCTCCTTCCTTGTCTTCTTAAGCAGAAATGGGACTGGGAGTAGGAGTGGGGTTCTAGGCATACAGCAATTAATAAAAGATGCTACACACAATCAGATGCAGAGGGATGTCTCTCTAGGGAAGCAAGGCAGAAGCCAAAGGAAAGAAAAAAAATTCAAAGATCCCCCCCCACTTTAAAGCCTCCCCAACCCCCAAGCTAATAATAATAAAAAAAAGGAACTGCTGGGGGAGGGAGAGAGACACCTAGTGCCTTGCCAGCATCTGATGTTGAGTGGTGTGTCCTTTTTTTTTTTTTTAATTCCTCGCAATTTTAAAATAAACATCTTGACTGTTCTGATGAGATATGCATGCCTGCTTACATAAGGAAGTACAGAGTGTACCAAAACAGCAGACCCAAAAAAAGCATAAGCTGTCAGAACAATGAGTACAGACTTGGGCATTTTACAACAGGCCACGGTGTACAGTTTTATTTACAGTGCCTCTTATCAGACAGAGAACAGCACACTGGCTGCCAGTTCCAAAGGCCAGCACTGTGTGTTCCTTCCCTCAAGGAGCTGTGTAGTCCCAGAGAGAGCTGCCTGCAGCCTCGGGCCCTCTGTGGCTTCTCCCTAGCTCTCGTTTTCTCCTTTATCAACAAAAATGAAAACAAAACAAACAAACTGGGAAGTCTCATTTTCTCTAAGGGACGCCGGACAGGAAAAGGAGAACAGGTAGGTAGATGCCACCAAATGGAAGCCCAGCAGTCCCAGGGGTGGCCCCAGGAAGTAGCTCTAAGGTGTCACAACTCTGACTGCACTGGCCTCCCTCAAGGTAGAACAGGGGGCAGAGAGGCCAGGGATGCAACGTCCCAAATCAAAGACAGGGTGCCAAAAGCCAGAGATGTATGGGCATAGGGGTTGTCTTGTGAGCTGAGGGTGGCCATGTGTAGGCTCAGCCTGTTGACTTGGGAAAAGGGCAGTACCTTGTGTATGGCTCAGGGTCCACTCCACACAAGATGAGACCTTGGGATGGGCTGGGGCAAGAGCAAGGCATTGCTAGATTTGGGAGACCAACACCGGACTGAGGCACTACCGTAGTTGGAAGAGCAGCATGGTGCCCAGTGCCCTCAGGTTTTGCAGGAATCCTACAGTCTCTTGTCCCAGGACCCATAGGAAGAACAATACTTTGTTCTGAATTCTTCCCACTTGAACCAGAAAGGCCTTGAAAGAGCTCCTGCCTATAGTTCTTAGCACCAGAGTCTGCCCAATGGTGCACACTATGATCTAGCACTTTGGAAGTAGAGACAAGAGGATCAAGAGTTCAAGGCTAACTTTACCCACCTGAGATCCTGTATCAAGCTTAGAAACAGAGCTCCACCACATGCACATTGGAAAGCTGACTAGTAATGCCATTAAAACATGCCTTCTAGAATCAAAGAAGCCTAGGTTCGAGTCTCAATTCTATCACTCCTAGCCATCATCCTGAATGAGGGAGTTGTTTCCCGTGTGAGTAAGTGATGGTTAATTTAAATTATGCATTTAAAGCCTTTGTCCCCACACATGCATACAGTAACTATATGATAAATGTTAGATGTCATTAACATCAATATATCTTCCGTTAGATTCCCCAGAGTTAATATATGATATGCACGAAACAAACAGGTGCATGGAAGGGGGATAATAAAATACTTAGGATACATTTTTCACCTCCAGAAAAGTGAAAAGAAAAAGAAAGAAAATTCATTCACTCCGATAACTTTTCATTCAGCAGAAGTTAAGGAAAGACAGGTGCCACTAAGCAGTGTGCCTCTCAGGGGATCCTGATACAAAACGACAGTTACAAGGACAGAGCAAGTCTGGAGGTCAGCGGCAAGACGTCTCTCCAGTCCATTCCCATCATCATTCACAGGCAATTTTTAACAGCATCATTATCTTCTACTAGTCACCCAGAAGGTAAAACACAAATCCATTGATGCTGAATTATTTCAAGGAAAACCCAAGTCTGATAGTAAATTGATTACAGTTGAATACACACACACACACACCCCACCACCACCATCAACATCAACATCCTCAAATCTACAAGTGTTGATTTGGAGGGTTTTACTTGACTCTGGTCCCCTTCTCCCTAGCAACTTCTATGACTGGGCAATCAAAACACCACAGTGAATAGTACAAGAGCCCACAATTGCCTCCTACTATAAGGGCTGTGAAGGAAGAGACTACCTTGCACACACGTTACACTGATGGGTACCAAGGCTAATGATCAAGCCTGGGGAAGTCCTACAGTGCTGTGGTGCTGGGTTCCTTTTACAGTTAGTGGTACAGTATGAACTCTGGAGCCTCATGGCTCTCTTTAAAGGGCACTGTTCATCCAGCAGCAGATGGAACCAGATGCAGAGATCTACAACCAGGCACCAGGCCGAGCTCCTGGAATCCAATCGAAGAGAGGGAGGAGGGAATATATGAGCAAGGGAGGTCAAGATCATGATGGTGAAATCTACAGAGACAGCTGAACCAAGCCCGTGGAAACTCATGAACTCTAGACCAACAGCTGTGAAGCCTCCATGGGACCAAACTAGGCCCTCCATATGTGGGAGACAATGGTGAAGCTTGGTCTACCTGTGAGGCCACTGGCAGTAGAACCAGGATTTATCCCTGGTGAATGAGCTAGCTTATTGGAGCCCATTCCCTATGGATGCCATGCTCAGCCTTAATGTGGGGCGGGGAGGGGGGCCTTGGTCCTGCCCCCAACTTAATATGTTAGATTTTGTTGACTCCCCATGGGAGCCCTTACTCATTGGGAGGAGTGGATGAAGTTTGGGCTGGGGAAAGGTACCGGGGCAGGAACAGGAGAAGGGCTGGGGGGTGAACTGTGAATGGAATGTAAAATGAAATAAAAAAATAAAAATTAAAGGGCACTATTCACCTTCACACAATAGTTTAAATAAGAAACTGAATGAAGAACCTGGTGCACAGAAAGTGCCCAAGTCATCATTAGTAGGGTGGTTACAGACTGATTTCATGTCCTCAAGCTGATGAACAGCAGCCCCCCCCCCGATTGGTGCCTCCCCTTGAATCCCCAGCTCCTGAGAGAAAGGCCCACTGTAAAAAGTGTATGGCTGGGTACGTGAGACACTCACTATCTCAAGCTCTTGGATACATACCCCACTGCTTGGAAAGGAAGGCAAGGCCACACTTATAGAGTATCACAAATTACCAGCTCAAGAAGAACTAGGATGTCCCCAACAGCAACAAATGAAGAACACTCAGGGTCTTTGATTGTCACTACCTGAGCTGTGGGACCATGGGTGAGCCTTGCCTATCCCTCTGTAAATGACAGGCTTCAAAGATTAAGAGAGAGAAAAAAAACTGAATGGAGCAGGGCAGGCAGAGAAGCAGCTGGAAGGTCATGGCAAAGAAAGCTTCCGTGATTACAAAAGGGAACGTAACGCTCTCCGCCTTGGCACTGGGAAGGCTGGCTCTGGCTGCTTCCAGCAAGGGCTGGGGGCCTCCTTTCAGCAGAGAAATCTCTCTGGTGAAAACACCCTGTTCTATCAGATGGCCCAATGGAGCAGAGTCCGGTAGTGGAGCAATCATTAGCCAGGATCCACAATCACCAAAAGGCCACACTGGAGGTTAAGCCCTAAGCCCCAGGACACTGGACTATTGGGTGTTCAGAGCGGTTTGGTCTATGGGAGTTGGCACTGCCATCTTGTCTAGGTTCTTTTTTAAAGCCAGGGAAATAATAATGGGAATTTCAGCCATTTTATGGGATACAAGAACTCAAACTCTGGACATCTTCCTTGCTGACCTCCTTGTGGGATGTTCAGAATAATAAAAGGGATTCCTCCTTGCATCAAGCAACCTCAAAGCTCTGCCTGTTACCTGAGCCTTGGAGCTTATCTTTAACTACTACGCTCCTGATACATCTCCAGATGGCTTGGTCCCAGGCTGACATTCTAGATGCATGTAAGCAAGCACACAAATACACCTGCACACATGGACTGCTGTTTCCAGGGTAAGCTTTACAGGGCTTCTCGGACAGTAGGAAAAAGAAAACCAGTTTAGTATGGCAGTACATACCTTCAATCCCAGCACTTGGAGGAAGAGGCATTTGAAGGATCTCTGTGAGTTTGAGGCCAGCCTGGTCTATATGGTGAAACCCTGTTGGGGGGCAGACAGACCCAGAGCTACTACAAAGACGCCATACTAAGATTGGGGTTGTGCCTGCCCTATGAAATTTCAAGCTTGTGCCTGCCATTGCTGTGGTTCCATCATCCCCTAACACTGTACTGAGTCCGGGCTTATCTTCTGAGAGTGGGAAGCCTCCCTCCACCAAGAGCATTCTGATCCTCCCTTCCTCAGGCAGTTCCTGTTTTTCTCACCAAGGAAAATGCCCCTGTCTTCTCAAGATGGGTAGATCTCTTTGGAATCTTCATACAGGTAATTCTCTCCTCTCCTCCATTTCTAGAAGCCTCCATTTCTCCCTACTCCTGCCACCTCTCTCCAATGCCACTTGCAACTTTGTGGCATGTGTGTGTGGTGTGTGTGTGTGTGTGTCTATGCATGAGCGTGTGTTAAATTTTCCTGACGGAATACTCATATTTCAGCACACGGCAAGACACGGCTTTCTGGAGGACGTCAAATGCTGTAACAAGTGTGACCACTACAGCACATATAGAGAAGCCACTTGTCAAGACTCAGCAGGCCAATTCTACGTTATTCCCTTGAGTGTGTGCTGTACAAGGCCCCAAAGATGGGGCTTCTCCTCTAGAAACGCCACCAGGAAGCAATACCCAGCTCTCCCAGGTGTCAAGGCCAGGCTGTCTCCTCCGACATTCTCCTTTTGGCATCTATGGAAGCCAAAGGCCCTGTCACAAGAAACAACAGTATTCACTCAAAAGAGAGACATGGACTCTCACGTTAGCACTCTCAAATGACTAAAACAGACATGGTTTTCTGGGCTGACCTTCAGTTACCAAAAGTCCTTCTGTTTCACTCCCCCTGGGTATCCCCCTGGTACAGTAAGGCTTTGCTTTACTCGCCCTGGGCATCGTTGGTACAGTAAGGCTTTGCTTCATTCTCCTGGGCATCCTTGGTACACTAAGGCTTTGCCGAAAGCAACCTCCTTCTTGGCTCCCTCCCCTTCCTCTGCAGATCCCTCTAAAAACATTCCCATTTACTCCTTGCCCTAACTGAAGCCCTTTACCTAGAACAGCAGAAGATTCCCACAGGATAAGGGCTAAATAGCCTAGGAATCCATCCTAAAATCTGGACCTGCTAATCATTTAAAATGAGTATCTTCATTCTCTCTCCCCATCCCCTCTCTCCTGGAGGATTCTTCAAATATATAGAGAAGGAACCCAGGTACCTTATCTTGTGGCACCACTTTTGATGGCAACTGAGAAGTCCCTCCACCTCTACTCCCACCACCCCGCCTCAGACCCCACGCCCAAGGGCCTGCCATGATTCTGCTCCCTTCCTCCGACCCCCTCAGTGGCACCTCGGGGCTGCCAGCCTCTCCAGGCCTGCTGTGGCTTTCAGACAACAGAGCGGGCCTATTTTTAGCCCTTCTCAGCCTAATAATACTCCCCAGCACCCATTCAGCTTAATCGCTTTATTGAGGACAAGAAGCAAGCTTTCCAGCCCGGGTGCTTCTGATGTTCGGAAGTAGTAAAATGTTCAAACTGGTTAAAAACGACACTCATTGGCTTGCCTTTGGTGTTTCTGAAACCCTAATTGTGGTTCCAGCCACGGATCTAAGGAACCTTGTAGGTTGCAGAGTCTGGCTCCCTGACCCCCTGCACCATAATTGAGGTGTTACATTACAATCCCAGCACTACCAGCTTCAGGCTCAAAATTCAGAAGGCTCAAGGCGCCACACTTCTCAAAACAAAAATATTGCCTGTCACAATTAATGCCCATCTCCCCAACTGGGGAAAAACATGACCGGCTGTTTCTGGTTCACTCTATACAGAAGGTCCAGGGGGTGCAGGGGATGATGTCCAGGATGAAGCCCATCGTGTTATTAAAGTGCCCCTGACAACTAAAATGACATCGAATTGCTGCCTGAAAACAGAACGGTTTGTTTGGTGTAATTAGAGGACCTGCGAATTTGGTGTGCGCAGAAAATAGACTGTTGGCAGCGCTTCCGCACGCACCTCCGAGACTGTGACTTCCAGAGCGTGAGGGTCAGCATTTGCAAGCGGGCAAGTGGTACCACGTGAACTCCACACCAGAGAAGCGGTCGCTCGCGAAGCTCAGACAAGCAGTAAGCATGGCATTATCCATAAAATGGACACAGTAAAATCGACTCAAAACAGGTCTTACACAAGTCTGAAGAACTCCTTCCCCTCTTTCCTTCTTTATTTGTTGCTGCTATTGTTATTGTTAAGACACAGTCTCGTTGCTAGGTAGTCCTGGCAAACTTGATACTCATTATGCCATCTAGGCTGTCCTCAAACTCTCGGTAATCCTCCTGTCTCAATGCTTAAGTGCTGGGATTATAAGCATATGCCACCTTGCCTGGACCCCACCCCCACCCCTTTTCCTTCTTAGGCAAGGTACCTGAAGCACCTTCGTTAAGACTCCTGCATTCTCAAAAGCAGAGGGAGAAATGCCTCATTAACTTTCCTAGCTAATTTTACAATTTAACCAAACACCACATTTCTGCCTCCATTCGGCGCTGGCGGTGACAAACTTGCAATTGTGGAGACGGTGGGAACGATTCCGTCCAGGCTGGAAACAGAAAGCAGGGGCTAGAAAGCAACACCAGGAGATGGTTCACTTAGAAACTAAAATAAAATCCAGCTCTAAAGGGGGTCCCTGGAGCAGAATTCAAGGCTGGGCAGGGCTGAGAAGTGAAGGAAGAAAGCCGGGTCAGCCATGTGGTGTCAGGAAGATGGAGTGCCTAAGTGACAATGACTCTTCCTGTCACCTTGCGGGGCAGGGGCTATATTGGGAAGCCAAGTTACATGCTGTCCTCCTAGGGGCATGATTCAATGCTGATGGGTAGCAGGCCAAAGGCCAGGCAGGGCCACAGAGGACACGATTAACTTGGCCATTCCCTGGGGCTCCTTCCAAAACATACTCAAGATCCAATTGGCTACTGAGCCCAAGCCCTGAGGGAAACAGCTCCCCCCCCCATACCTCCTGATTATGATTGTGGCAGAGGTGGGGTTCTGTGGGGAAAGACGCTGTGGCAGAGAATGTGTCACCACCAATAAGCCTACAGCCGAGAATCCTCCAGGCATTGTTAAATGCCTAATTAATTGGTCCTAGTCTTCTAGACTAACACCTTGCCCACCCACACTGGACAGACCTCCAGACAGACAGACAGAGACTCTGAGTCTCCCTCAGCACCTGGGTCAGGCCCTGCCCTCCATGCCTGTGGAAAACACTGCCCTGGGACTCTCCTTGTTCCTCCTTAAGCCTTCTTCCCCCTCAAGCTTCCACCTGCTTCTCCGTATCCTCCATTCCACAACGTGTGATTCCAGACCCCAAACCTCAATCAAGACCAGACTAGCTCACAGCAGGGCTCTACCAGACACACTGAGCTGTCTCCATGGGAAGACTTAGGCTGGGGGAGGCAGTAATTACCCTGGACAACAGCTTGTCCCCAAAGTCTCACCTCCAGGCTTTTGTCTGTCCTGGGCTCATTTTAGGAAAGCAAGTGAGGAAGACTCCAGCGAATCAGAAGTTTCAGAGCATTCTCTCTTTACCTGGAGTTACCTTGTTACTGAAATGAGTGTGGCCTTGCATAATTACGCCAGCAGAACTCAGTGCCAATGAGCTCTAGGTGCTCAATTAGCTTCTAATAGCCAGCGAGAGAGCTGTGAGGTTTAATCCGCCTACCCCAGAAGGCTTTTTATCCCAACTACCTAATGAAAAGTTTAGAACTTGGGATTTTTTTTTCTTTTTTTCTGGCAAGTGAAAGAATTCTGTTCCAAATGGATTTGGCTGGGGGAAAAGAGAAAGGAGTGTGCCAACTAGTGGGGGCCAGGATAAGGGGGCTGAGCCTAGAAGAGGCATGTATGCCACATTAAATTCCAGACCCAGCCACGTTCCTACAGCAGCCCTTGGCCCTGCCTTCAAGCAGAGGGATCCAGTCCACTCTTACCGAAGTACACATAGGGGCAATTTGCCTTGTAATCTAAGGAGATGGGCTGGGGTTTGGGGTGACATTCATCTGGGATAAACCCTCAAGGCTGAGGTCCTCAGGGTGGCTCCACAGATTCAGTTCACCCAAAGGCAATGCTCTAAACACTGCTTTCACAGGATGAGTCTTGTAGCACCCTCTCCCATATTTCCCCATTTTCCTCTCTCGGTTTGCTTGAGGTTGCCCACAGGTTCTTGCATGCTAGATAAGCACACTTACCACTGAGCTGTAGTTCCAACCCTCAGTCTTCCAATGGATCCCAAGCTGGCCTGTAATTCTCAAACCTCCTGCTTCAGCCTCCCAATTGCTGGGATGCCAGGCACCCACCCACACCATGCCTGACAGAAGTTTTCATTTTCGTTGGAGTGCTTCTCAACCTGCCAATCAAGAGGACCACAATACCCTTGGGCACCTGAGGACCCTAAGATGCAAGACACCGGGTTCCAAGCCTTTGATGGTCACTATGGACACCAGAGACAGAACCTGGTTGGTTCTAGCTCACGGATGTTCTTGCTTCCTCTCACCTACAAAAGACACGCCCCTTTCCAGGCTCATGTTATCCCTTCAGCTAACTCACTAGCAAGAGTCGTGTAAGGGCAGTAGTGCCAACTCTCCTCTACCCTGCCTGGGTGGCCCACCACTGACCCTCAGTCCAGCTGCTAACCGCTGAGTTCAAACATGATGATGCTCTCCTCCCTCTAACGTGTGGGTGGGATCCAGCATAGCCACTCACGTCTCTCTCTGTTTCTCAACCTTCACAGTCTGGCTCACACTAGGTGAAAATCCCCTCCCCATTCCCACCCCAAAAGGCTCCAGCATCTGCTGTTCGACAGTGGACAAAACTAGTCTCATGTTAAAGGATATAGCGCCACTGGACAAGGGCTGAAAGGCCAGGGGGACCACAACCTTACAAAAGGTCACACTACAAGATGTTGGACGCCTATGGGGGTAGAAACATCCCACATGCTCCCAGAACATGCAAGCTCTCCCTTCTACTCCTGAGCCCAGGGTGCCTTCCCCAAGAGAAGATAGGAGACCACAGTTAGCTGTCTCTCTCTGTCCTTCTTTCTGTGGGGCGTAGTGATGGAGAGGAGTGAAGAGCACGGCACTGCTGAGCTCTCCCTGAAGGTGAAGCTGCATACTGACCGATGATCCTCTAGGGATGCTCCCAGGACCATCTTGCTGCAGCCCTCCAAAGCAAGGCAGAAGAGCGACAGCCATATATGTATCAGGCAATCACTGAACACATGCTACCCTTGTGGCTGGCCCAGCAGAAAAGGTTAATAAACCACTTCTGTTCCTGGTGGCTGGCTCAGTGCAAGACTCTGGAGCAGCATCCAATATGGCACTTCCCATCGCAGAGCCTCAGAAGAGAAGGCCTTCCTGGCCTTCGCTCTCTTAGCTCACCTCCCCAACCTGTAAAGCATTAGTAGCTAAACAAACAGCAAAGCAGGAATTGGGACAGTGAACCGTGTGGAACCAGGGTAAGGCACAGGGAAAGATCTAGGTAGGAACCCAGCTCTGCCACCCCTTGGCTTTCTGATCTCCAACAGGCTAAGCCATGGATACTTGAAGGCTCAGTGTCCCCATCTATGAACAGCAGCAGCGTGTCAAAGCTGTCAGCATGCCAGCACTGCACTATGCCTGGAACACAGCAGGCACACGGCAGATAAGTGCCTTTCTCCCCGTCCCAATCCATTATCATGCACCCAAAGCCATTCATTTAGTCAGCAGACATTTACTGATTGCCTACTATGTGCTAGGCTGTAGGGAGGCAAGGAAACAGGCCACTGACAAGGTCCCTGCCTCCCTCTCCTGGTCCAGACTGCTGGTCCCAGGGCTTGAGGCAGCACAGGAGAGCCTCCAGCCCATTTCCTGCCGTGCCCCCACCCATCTACACAAAAGACGGTAGAGTTCTAGACACCATTGAGGTTCCTGTGCTAGGTAGTATGGGGACCACAGAGATACATGAACCCTATGTTCCCAAAAGCCTAGGACCTAGTGCATGAAAGGGGGACAACTGAATAAAATAAAAAACAAAACAAAAAGCTTCATAACAAAGAAGATGACAGGTTCCATAAGAGGGGACAGGCAAGTGGACGGCTGAGAGCATCAGACGCAGGAGGCCTCCTGTGCTGCCCAGCCAGGTGCACCCCAGGGCTGAGCGGGCTGACTTGAAGAAGATAGGGAAGGGAGCAGTGTCTGGTCCTGGCACCAATCCTAGCACGGGAAACAGGCAGGATTTTATTTAGAAATACCGAGAGGCAGGTCAGAGACTCCTCTGACAATCCCGAAAACTTCCTGGACAGAGCCAGTCCCATAGAAACCCCAGCCGATGGGCACGTGGGGCGGGTGAAGTGCTGAACAACTGCCCCTGTGGTAGAAGAGCCTTGCGGTGGAAGAGGGAGGGTCTCCTCCCAAGGAGGGAGGGGCCGGGCGAAAGAGGAGGGGGTTGGTGGAAATATGGCTGAGGGGGAGGGCAAACCAGCACAGGGAATTTATTCATTGGAGTTGTTTTACTACCTAATTAATTCAGTCATTTCCAAAACAATTTTATTTATGTTCTGTTTACCACATCAAAAGTGTATGTGGGTGTGGGGGAGAATCTTAAAATAATACCCCGAGGCATCTATTTTAATCAGTTTTTAAAAAAATTAAAAGGGGTAAGGGGGAGAGTTGAAAAGAAAAAGGAACTATCTCTGTTTTTTCTATACAGTCTCTCCCAGTCATGAGAGAGAGAAAAAGGGAGAAAGAGAGAGAGAGAGAGAGAGAGGGAGAGAGAGAGAGAGAGAGAGAGAGAGAGAGAGAGAGAGAGAGAGAGAGAGAAACAGCCAAGCCCTCTCTGAGAGCCTTCCTGGCTGCTGAAAACTGAGGTTGTCAAAAAAAACAAATCCATAATGGCCCGAGGCTCCTCTCCAATCTATTTTCTGCTCAGCTGGTTTTAAATGAAGTTATTATGAGTCATTAAAACACCCGCAAGCCAGTGGAAGTCAGCCAATTACAATTTTAAATTTAGCCTGTTCTCTGCCCCATTCTCTTGTTTTCTTCCTTTGCCCACAGAAAGCTGCTGCTGTTATTTTTTCCCCTCCCTTCCTTTACCCAAAGTGGAAGAGACAGTTATGAAAATGCATACTATTGCACACCATGCAGAACCATTCATGGGAAACCCAAATTATTAAATTTTAAAAACGCAAACTTCAACCCCTGCCCCCCACCCCTCCACCAAAGTCAACCTGGAGTCTCGGCCTCAGCCCTCGGCCTTAGCCCTTGGGGATTCCTCCAAGAAACTCTGCTCTGTTGGCCTGAAAGGTCAGAGGTTATTTTGAAAATGAAAGGTTCTTCGCTGGGGTCTCGTTGAGAAACACTCCTCCCATCCATCCATCAGTCAACGGGTTCTTATAGGAACCCAAGGTGGGGGGGGGTGCCACCAACATCCAAAAATTAACAACCAGCAATGAAGCCAAAGGTAAAGCTGGGCTTGCAACCAGGCATGAATGTTGGTGGTAGTCAATAGATAGCATGAGCTCATTTTGTTTTTAAATCTTCAAGGTAATGGCCTGTGTGGGCCCATCACAGCAGAGGAACAACTTTGAGTACTCCCTGTAAACACTTCGTCTCGAACTCCTTTTTACTCACACTTGTGCACACAAACACACGTGCACACAGTGTCTGATGAAAATACTGCTCCTTATTTGTTTATCTCTGCCAACCCTCCAACGAGGAGCCGCCTTCTTAAACAAACATCTGTCCACGCCCACACATCCCTAGCCTGGACCTCTGCAGGCACCCCCCATCACCTCTAGGTTCCCAGACACACAGACACTTGACCCACACTCGGCAAGAGGTCCTTAGCCAGATTTAGATTCTGCCCCCAAAGAACAAAATCCACTGACCTAGTCAGAAAGATTACCAGGGACAGGAATGAGGCTGAACACCATAGCATCCCACGGTTAGTTAAGTTAGTAGCTACCATGACTGTCTATCTGCCTGAAGGCTCAGAGCATGGTAGAACTCAGGGCCTCCCTGCCAACCAGCCATGCTGGTTGAGAACGGAGCATGAAATCCTAAGAAGCATATACGCTCCTGTGACCAGCGATGGTTTACCAAAAAACAAGAGGAAGACTTGGCCCAAGCCCTGAGGACTAGAAACCTGGGTTCATCAGGTACAGCTACCCCATGCCCTGCAGGTTCTTTAGATATCACTATCTGCTACCAGCTGAGCTACTGCATGGGGGTGGGAGGTTCAATCAGCTGCTCCTCATGCTGGATCTACAGAGGTCTGCCTATCAAAACAGACTGGTGTTGCAGCTTTTCTCTCTCTCTCTGGCACCTGTCCCTTTCCCAGCAGATCCCAAACTCTGAATATTCAGAATCCTTTCCTGAAGGAAGCACCCAAATTCATGATCCATGTAAGCTTCAGATCCTACCAAACCCAGATCTCCCCTAGTAGTACAAAGATTGTATTTACGTATATATTATTACTGCTGGTGGTAGGGGTGTGTGTATGTGTGCGTGCGTGTGTGTGTGTGTGTGTGTGTGTGTGTGTGTGTGTGTGTGTGTACATCAGAGGACGGCCCTGTGGAAAAGGTCTTCTCCTTCTACCTTTACATGAGTTCCAGAGATTAAGCTCAGGATACCAGGCTAGTGCAGCAGACACCTTTACCCACTGAGCTACCTCACTTTATTTACAGGATATTCATTGATTCAAAAGTACTGATCCAAGCTTTCTGTGTGCCAAGTATTTTACCAGATCATAGGTATAGGAGAATGACTGGCAAGGGTTGTCTGGAGGCTTCCATGCTCTGGTGGGTATACAGTACACACCTGTGTGAGCATGGGGTCTGAGGAGCAGTGTCCAATAAAGGCCTTGCAAAACCTAACCCTGTTCTGCTGTTTACCAAATCCACCTAAAAACAGTATGTAAAAAGAAGCCAGGGCAGAGCGAATCCACTCTGGTCCCCTCAAGGTAAGGAACCAGCACATGCAAGTCTCCAATTGCTTCGACCTTTCTCTGTCATGTCCTCACTAGGCCTCTGGGCCAGAGTGATCTAAGTTCCCATTCTGACTGCTGCCCAACCTCTAAGCTAAGGAACACTGAGGGCGGTAACAAAAGAGACAGACAGACCAACAGACAGATGAGAGAAGACAGGCTAAGGAAGAAGGCGATTAAGACAGATGAAGAGACAGGAAAGAAGACAGAAAACACACAGCAGTGTCAAGCAACGGCTGCCGCTGACACAGACATGAGGACGGTGACAAAGAGATGAAGTGAGACGGGAGGAGACTGGGGGGAAGTGGAAGCAAAGGAGAGTAGAGCTGCAAAATAAACACCTGCCCCTGCAGAGGGGGCCCTGAGAGGAACAGCAGCATGATGGACAAGGCAGGACACGATCTGCAGGTGCAGGCCTGGACTCCACACCACACAGGCCCCACTTGGCTCAAGGACTCGGGAACAGAGGCTAGAGGGAAAGACAGCCATGGGAGCCCACCCAGGAACACATTTCTGTCAGGAGGTGTATCTAGGAAGTCCAGCGACGGTGTGAAGACTCAAAATAACAAAATGCCGTTGCTTTCGCGTCCATCCCATAAAAATGGTCCTGCCCTGTAGTCCCATCCTATTCCTCCTCAGCCAAAATCGGGGGCTAGGAAAGACGTCCGAAACCCAGGCAGGATGGAAGGAGAGGAGAGAAGACTCCAGTGAGCAGCAGACAGACAGATGTCTTATCCCCTCCTCCAGGGCACCATTCATTCCTAAGAGGAACTTCACCAGCTAGCTATGCAAACTCATGCTGTGGTGGGAAAGGGGGTGTGCCACCCTACTTGGGGATGGAAAGATCACCAAGAGAGAGCGAGAGTGAGAAACAGAAAGAGGGAGAGAGGAAAGGGATATTACATAATCCCCACTTTCTTTCTTCCACCCTTAAAGTCATGTTCTATCTGACAGGCTTCTCTCCGAGTGGGGAAAAATGACAAATCCAATCCAAAATTCAACAGCCTGCGTTCTGTTCGGAGAGCACACAGTGTACTGTACAGCCCATAAAACTCCAAACAGCCTCCAGACACTGCCGCAATCGTCCTCCATCAAAACACTTTGTCTTGCATACAAAAATAAGATACAGCGCTGAACGGAATACAAAATCAGCCCATTACAGTACAGAGAGACTGCTACTTAGCAACGAGGGGGCTCTAAAGCCTCAGTGCTCTACAGGAAGCAAAATCTGTCGAGCCTGTTGGGCAAATGATAAACATTAGCAGTATTAAAAAACACAAAAGCCATGTAAATGGATAGACATAATGTAGAAACGAATTTATAGAATAAATTGGGAGAGGGGGGTTGGTGGGGTGTGGGAAGAAGCTGGGTGGGATCCAGAGGGGCAGAGAGAATGAGTTCCCCAGTCCTGCTACAGTACCAAATACAAATATTTGTGTACTTGGGAGGGTTGTGAACCCCATCTTCACACAGGTTATAGGTGAAGGGCTGGAAGAGAAGTGGTGGATAGTGCTGTTTAATACAAAGACCTGCAAAGAATTTCCCTGACTTTCTCAGTCTAGTTAGCCTTAGGTGAAGCCTTGCAGGCTTTGGGACCTCAAAGTATATATATGCTCAGTGATATTAAGGTGGACAGATGTGGGGGACTCATCTTCCTAGGACTAGCATGGCACCCTGCATCACATATGACACTTGCTGTAAACAAAACCCCCGGGGTGAGGGGATGAAATCCCACCCACCCACCCAAACAACTAAACCAAACCAAGCCCATGTGCCTGGAAAAAAAATCAGTGTATTTCATCAGGTAAAGGGGAAGAACACTCTGGCTAGGAGTCAGCAGCAGGGTTTCGGATCCCAGCCAAAACAGGAGCTAAAAAGCAAAACCATATTCTCCTGCTCTCAGCTGAGGCTCTTGAGGCAGAAATGGAGAAGGGGCGGGAGAGGGGAGGGGGCTACAGGGAAGGGGGAGAATGGAAGGGGGCAGGAAAGAAATGTATTTTTCATCAGCCAGTGTATAATTTATAAACAGCATTAAACAGTTTTTGTTTTCTTTCTCCTCTCTCCCGTGTAGGGGCTTGGACCGCAGTCAAGCCTGCATTAATTTCTGCTTTGGGTACAGTGTGTTCTTGGAGACGCATCTGCAAGCGATCATAAACTCTCTGGAATGCTGGCAGAACATCCAGACCTGCCGGCAGGCCAGTGACGACACCACTCTGGGAAAAAGTTCAGGAAGCCGGCCAAATTCAGAGGAGGGAGAGGAAGAGCGAAAAGGGTGTTCAAGAGAGAGACGGGAGGAAGTGCTTTCCCAGTTCTTTCCTCTGTGCCACCCCAGTGTGTGGACCTCTGAGCCCCACTGCCAACAGGAATGCTCAGTGGGTGGGCACCTCTCAAGATCTGGGGAGAGAGTAAAGAGCACCACCCCCAGGAAAGGGAATTTTCTGGAGTCTCCAGTTTTACCCTGGTGGCAGAAAGGAAAGTTGGTGTCCTCTGGAGAGGAGACAGGGTAAAGGACTGGCTACAGACTCCCCTGTGCCTGGCCAACTCCAAACTGCAGTCCTGAGAAGCCATCTTTGAACTCCAACGCAGCCTTTCTGAAGATGACTTTGGGACCTCTCATTTAGCAGTCACAGGGGCTTGCTAGCTTCCATGTTTTCCCTCCTCCTCTGTCTTTAAGAACCCTGAAGTCAAAAGCTAAGTGTTAGAAGGAGAGAAGGAGGACAGAGGGAGGGAAGAAACCAGGTCAATTCACTGATCTTTGCCAACTTGTATTTTTCCCCCCCTTGATCAAAGGAGCTTAAGAAAACCAATCTTGCTTCTGGTCCCAACTTCTCTATCACTTTCACCTGCTCCATGGATAACTCAGGTCTCAGATATTGTACCAGGGCTACCCCATGCTCTTGCCGGAATTGTAAAACCCATCATCCTAGGCCTTCATTCCTCTGCTGTGGCTCTGAGTATGGAGACAAGCCTAGTCACAGGGGTGGGTGTTCAACCAGCATGGCTGACATCTCCTAAGCACCAGTGCAAGCAGTGAACACGTGTATGAGGCATTCCCACCCTGACAGCTTACCCTAGGGTAGGAAGTTTGGGATTCCACACTACAGCCATGTCCAATATGGACTACCTGTCTTGACTATCGAGGGGGCCTCATATATTGTACACTCCAGGCCAACTGATAGCCAAAGGTCAACAGTCCCTTAAGGGAAACAATGTTGATCCCTTCTCTATATGTTAGTGGCTCTTCAGTGCTGGGGAGTTACAAATCATTTTGCTCCTGCATGCCTTCCACAGTCTTGTCTCATCTCTGTGCTAGGCCCTGCACGCCTTCCTCTGCCCTCTCCCCACTCTCTCCCCACATACTCCTCTCCAAGCAGCACTGTTCGCCCCCACAGTCAAGCCTCTCATGATCCCTCCAGAGCACTGTTCTTGCTTGCATTTGGGGGTCCACATCTTCTGAACCTCTCCTATACTTCCTTCTTGACACTCGGTACTATTCTTTCACCACTGTCTTATAACCAACCCGATGTCTCCTACTAAACCAAGTTCCTGGAAGGGAAGGGTGCGCTGACATCCATCACTGTCAAAGGCACTCGACCTCACTCGTAATTAGTGCTTATTAAACATGCACTTGTTCCAAAAGTGAATGATACCCCCAGAATGGGACCTGACCACCTAGACACTCAGACCCCTCCGAGTAAATAGCTATGTCAAAAATAGGGCAAGGAGTTGCAGCATGCTTATAAGCCTGCAGTATGTCATGCCAGGGTGTGGCAAGTTCAGAACCCACTGAGCCACAGCCTATGGTCTGTGGTCTGTGTAGCCCCACATCCCAGCTGGAAATCACCTCTTTAGAAAAAGGAAAGGCAAAGAGTTGGGGACCCATAAATGCTTCTGGGCCTGCTTCCCATGGGAACAAGGCAATAAACGAGACCTCCAGGTCATCTCTGGACATGGGTGATGGGCTGAAGGGTATTCCGCTCCCTGCCCCAACCCTATCCCAAATTTGGCAGAAACTTGAATAAAGTTATTGCTCTTCCCTCTATGAGCCACACCCCTAATCCTCAAGCCCTTCTGATCCCAAAAACCATCTCTAAAATCCAGAACTCTGCCACATCACTCATTAGTTAATGAGTTAGGTTGTTGGTGGTTAATTTAAACTTATTGTTATCATCAGGTATATCTCATAAACATTTGGGTAGTTAACGCATTCAAATCGGAATAGAAACTTCAATTAAACCGAACATTACTACCACCGTTTAGGGCCTTAAAAAAAAATACAACTAAAAAAGAGAAAGTAAGAAGGGGAGGGGAGAAATAGCAGGCTCTCGGAAGGGCCTCCTACAGGGCAAACTTCTAATTAAACAAATTGTCAATTTCAACACAATGAAAACTGATTTAAGAGTGTAAATTTAGTATTCTAGTCACTGCAAATAAGAGCCTGCCTTGTCGATCTCCTACAGGCTGATTTCATCTGATAGGGAAGTGAAGGGGAGAGGAAGGCAAAAGGAAAGACGGAGAAGGGGTAAGGCGAGCGAGCCTTCCTTACAGAAACAACATGGAATTCAGTGCATCCTCTTCTCCAGCACCGCACAAACCCTTGTTTTCACCCCACCCCTTCCAGATTAGAAAAAAAAAATAATCGCGTATGATGACAAACTTGGCAGAGCACTCACTGTACATACTGTACCCACAAGTCTGGCTCCCAGCCAGCCCTGGCTCAGCGCCAGGACTACAATAACAAACACAGGCTGTGCTAGCCAAGAGGGGGTGGGGCGGCCAGCACCAGCAAGCAAGGGAGGAAGGGAGAGGCGTGCAGCTCGGGGAGCAGAAGAGACCGCCTGGATAAGCCTAGCAAGGGCAGCGCTGAGGGAGCAACCAGGACCTGGGCTCAGGCTGGGGTTCTTTTCTTCACAGCATGTTCTTAAAAAAACAAGAAAAAAGACAAAAACAGGTTCCCCAGGCCCTCCCAACTCCAACCCTTCACCCTCTAAAAAAAAATGGGTCTGCACTATAGATCCTTAGGCTGGCCACACTGTCACCTCCTAACACAGTCTTCAAACCAGAGAAGCAAAAAATATATGCTCTCTATAGCATGTTCCAGGCCAGCCATGGTGTGTGTATCAATCTCTCTCTCTCTCTCTCTCCATATATATATATATATATATATATATATGGAGAGAGAGAGAGAGAGAGAGAGACAGACAGACACACAACACTTGCCTTTTGTTGTTTAAGATAGGATATCATGTAGCCCAGGCTGGCCTTGAATTTGCTATGTAGCTACAGCAAGCCTTGAGTTCCTGAGCCTCTTCCCTCTATTTCTCAGGTGCTGAGATTATAGGTATAGATCACCAAGCCCAGCATAAAACAAATCTCCTCTAGAGCAACAGGGTTCTCTTATCAGGTGTAGGGGTTGCTAGAAGTCTGGGAACCCCTCAGCCAAGCCCTAACCTGCAGCAAGCTCAGGTTTCTGAGGGAGCAAAGGCTGAGGAAGTGGTCTAGCCTCCTTGCCCTTTGGTGCTATTTGAATGTCAAGATACCCCTGTGCAGAAGTGAGGGATCTGCCAGGCAACAGGATGAAAAGGGAAAGACTGGAAGTCTCAGACTCCGCAGGCTAGCTGTGTGCGAGGGTGAATTAAAACAAAATGGTGACTCATCGCCAAGTCCTTCCTTCACAAGGGCATTGGCAAGTGGATTTCAGAGGGGCCAGTCATATAATACAGTCAGGCTTCAGTGGCCAATACATCAGCACTGAATTGGGAAGTAAGGAAGCACAGCCCACTTTCTGAAGCTTAGGAAGCATACAAATAAGACTATGGGACCCTGAAGTGGTACCTCTGATAGGACCAAAGTGGACTCCCCCCAGGGGCCCACCGGCTTACAGTGAAATGATGCCAAACCGTTATCTTGTCAGAACTGGGGGCATCAAACCCACCTAACAATAAGAGCTCAGCAGCTCTGGGCATGTCTCAGCCACACCCACCAACACTGCAGGCGTGACTTTTACAGCAGAGATGGTAGCCAAGTCACGCCTGTGCCCACTGCCTGGATGAGGGCCAGGAGGTCCAGTGTGTCCTCATTCCATCAAGCCCCTCAGCTATGAAAGGATTTCTGGTGCTGGCGAGACCAGCCAGGACCTTAGAGTCCTCTTGAGTGGTTCATCAGATGCCCAAGCTATATTCATTCATTCAATAAGCATTTGCTGGTGGCAGGCAATGTTCTACACATAACACAGGCCCAATCCTGTGCCCTAACACTTTGCTGTCTGGTAAGGAGAATGAAGAGGGATTGCACTTACCACGCACCTGCCACACAGTTGGCATAGTGGGAAAGAGGTTGTGTGAGCCTTACAAGGTCCTCCGAGTTCAAGTTAAGCATTCCTGCTTTATGGATAAGGATGAGGAGACTCAGAAAGGCCAAGTCACCTTATCAGGAGGTAGGTGACCAAGTTTCTTACACTGCATCTTCCTGCTGTTCAAGATGGGGAGATAAGGCAAGTCCAGAAATATAACAGTAACACAGGGAAGAAAGATTGTGCTCAAAGACAGCATCAGATATAGAAACACGGGCACCAGAGGAAGGCATGATTACTTCTGACTACAAGTCGGGAGTGGTCAAAGGTGGTCTCATTTTGAAAGGGGTCTGGAAAAACCTGGAAAGACGGGAGAAGTTCTCTATCATGCAGACAGAAAGGGGTGAATGGAACAAAGCACTTGATAAGTAATGTAGGCTACGCAGCAAAGTTTGGGGTATCACAAAGCTGCCAATGAGAACTTACACCATCATCTACCCAACAAATTGGAGGAGGAATAGTAGGCAGACAGCCCACCAGGCAGGCAGCATGCACCAGGGTGGCAGCTCCAGGATGAGGAACAGGGAAGGAGGTCTAGGTAGGAGCCATGATATCTGTGAATTGCTGCTGCAAGCCAGGGAACTTGCTGTGGAGACATTTAGTATTCTGTCACCTAATTCTCAAACAGAAAAAAAAAACCACTTCTATGTGGGGGAAGCACCTGAGCTGACGGTGGGGGGGGATGAAGTTGGCCATAGTCACATAGTTAGTGTCTGTCACGGGAAGGGATGGATCACATGTTAAACTCCAGGAGGACATATTGCTGAGGCAATATGGCCAAAGCAGAGGAAGCTACTGGCAGTCACCCATATAAGGGGAGCATGACCAGAGCAGACAGCCTTCTTTTCTCCCTGAAAATATGAGCACAAGGTTTAAAGGCAAAGCTACTAGAGAGAGAAGAACTGGCAGGGACATTCCAGCCTTTACAGTAACAGGCAGGCTATGCCCTCAGCTCAAAGGCTGCAGCGTCAGATCTGCAGGCTCCTTCCCTGTACCCACCCCACCAGGCACTCAGGGTGTCAAGGGCTTCTCCCCTTTCCACACACCTCTTGGGGCAGAATAGTTTTGCCCAAACATGAACAAAATTACTAGCAACCACATAGTCAACCCCACTAGAATTGGATAAAATTAACTTGCAAAAGACAGCATGCTATAACTAGCTTTGAGTTCCAACCTTTCTATATCTATTTAATTAAAGGCTCTTGTATAATGTGAGCCCAATAGTCAGATTCATTAGACAGCAAGAACCTAATTCCACAACTGTTTCTGTTAATGAAACTGCAGTCTACTTTGGAAGGTAGATCACACAGGGCATGAGTACCAGTGATGGCCTGGGAACCCCAGGGGAGAGCATGAGGATGGGTTCCTTTGATTGGGCACATTCTCAGGGTGGCTTTTCTGTTCCATGAAACTGGAAGGAAGATCCAAGGGACAAGGTGGACCGAAGCCCTGGCTGGCAGTGAACACAATCAGACCACGGCCAGCTCTGAGTTGAGAGGGAAAATGGGCAGGAGGTAGTTGTCTGTACCAACAAGGGGCCAGTGAAGGAGGCCTTGCCTACCTGAATGAGCCAGTAAATGCATTCTCAGTCGCAAACTATCCAGGAACCGTTTTCCGCAGAGCTCACACCCGTATGTCTTCATCCCGCTGTGCAGTTTCCTGTAGAAAAGAGGAGAAAAAGAAGACAGGTTGCCGCTGCTCCAGCTGGACAGAAGGCAGCGCCCCCCACCACACACACCTGCAGGCTTGCACAGCCATTCCCAGCAGTGGGAACAGGAGGAGATCACAGTGAGGAGGAGATAAGAGTCTCATCCCACCCTGATTCTGGGACAGTCTCCCTGTGCCCCCAGTGTTCACAGACTGTTGTATCCATTTCTAATCTTGTTCCTAGAAGTGCAGGGTACTTCTTATCACTTTAAACACTGGTACTCAGACTCAGAAATCACATCTGAGTTCAGAGGGCTAACTGTCAATCATGAATGGAGCCCTCCTGGCCCTTGTTTACCTCCAGGCAGCACTAACTCAACCCCTCCCCTCCCACACGCAGACACAGAGACACACAGACCCTAAATTGTGCCTGACTGATTCAAGCAAGTTCTTGCCACCTGCTAGACTCAGAAGGCTGCAACAGTGTCTTATCTTCTTCCCCATTCCCAATGTCCAGGAGCTTTCCCAAGAAGCCTAAGGAACATGTTCTGTGGACACGGATGCTTCTCTTTCAGTATACAGATATCCATTGAATAGCCATGACCTACCTCCCACACCCAACAGACAGAAGAACTTAGAGACACTGGATACTTTCAATCTAGAATGAGGTTCTTTAGCCTATCAAGGTTCTTCCATACGTGCCATCTCATTCACCACCATTGGGATTCTATGAAGTGGCTTGTTATGACCCTGGCAATAACTGGTTACAGGCTCCGAGACAATGCTATCTCTTAACCTAACTCCCAGCTGGGGTGTTTCTTTCCAGACTCTTTGCAATGGGGTTGGTCAGCTGCAAGGAACCCAATGGACCAGAAAATAGAGAACTGAGCAATGGGAAGGGATCTGAGATACTATGTGAGCTGGTCCCATATGCTGGCTGCCCCTCCCTATCACACTCCTGTTCTCAAACGTCGATGGCCACTGCTGGATCCAGGATCCAGGTACAGCTACCCCAGTATCTGTATCTTCCGTGTCACTAAGGACCAGGGCAGAGAGTGGCATCAGAGACAGGATGTGAGGGCAGTGGGGCAGGTGTGAGGACTTGAGTTCCTTGAGAGCCTGGACCATTGCTAAGTCCAGAATGGTCATGTGCTCAAACCACAGTGGGCTTTGGAGCTGGTGCTGCCCATGCTAGAGAAAACTGGGTAGTATGTGCTCAGACTGGCAGTGCCCACATCACAATGGCAGCCAAGCACACACTGCTACCTACTTGCAGACCCCACATCGGTGCTAAAATCATTCAGTGCACCCCAGTGGAGTCGCTGTAGGGTGCCAGACAATGGGCCACTGTAGCAAGAGGACAGCACCCGACACCATGCGTGCAGCCTTCTGATAGGGATCACAGACAGTTCTCTTTGCAGAACTCTTTCTCAATCACATTGTTCTGTTTGCTGCCTTCCTCTTCCCCCTTGCCAAAGACAAATGATTTCCCAAGCACAAACACATAAACACACACGGTCTCCCACAACACTGTTGGGCGCCCCACCCATCCCCCACGTGTTATCTCACTCTTGGCTGTGGCTGATCTATCCAAATTGAGAAAGAGTACAGAACATTTTAACTGAACATTCTTTACTCTGATTATATTTCACAATGTCAGGATACTGGGGCATGTCCTAATAGTGTTTGGGGCAAAGTATGCTTTTAAGTAGGTACCCAGGAATCACACACACACACATACACACACACACACACACACACACACACACACACACACACACAAATGGTGTGGGGACCGAGCGCAGTGGCACACTCCGGTCGCTTGCTTGGACATGATAAATGTTTGTCTTTCTAAGAGATACCTACATAACACAAAGTCTCTTCAAGGGTAGATTCCCCGGTACTTTTCTGAAAGTTGGCTACAAATTGGGTTCAGCTGATTTTCACTCTTGTGATTTGTTAGCTTCCATGGGTATCCATGCCTGGGAGCGTGGGAGGACAGACCTCATGTGGCTTTGCTTTCCCAAAGGACTGTGGAATGGTCATTCTTCAGATCTGGGGGATACTCCCCACTAGCCTTCCTTCAATCCTCCCTCAAGGGTTCCAGATCAAATCTCTCACCCCAATGAACACTCCTAAGTAACAGCATTGCTTTTTCCCTGGATATGAGGAGATTTGCTCAGCAATTGCTGAAAGTGGTTTTTCTTGTAGTTGCCACCCAGACTGGCTCCATGTGAAAGGTGATGTTTCCTGCATAAGTATAGCAGGGTATAGGTAGGAATGCCTAGCACACAAGTGCAAGGCCCACACTCTCATCCTGACCCGGCCCAGGCTGGTTTAAAAACACTGAACAAATCTTGTTGTCATAATCGCTTGAAGTTTATTTTATTTTCTTGAGACAGGGTCTCACTCTGTAGCCCTGATAGGCCTGTTACTTGGTATGTAGACCAGGTTGGCCTTGAACTCTCAAAGATCTGCCGGCCTCTGCCTCTCAAGCGCTCGGATCATAGGTGTGCACCACCACGCCCACCCATCAAATTCTTTCTAATTTGTAAAATTATACAGCTTATTAACTAAGATTTTAGGTAGAGATAAGCTTTTATTACTCAAAAGTCTTTATCGATATCCTTTGGATCTGGCCTCCAAGGAGTTCCTATAAGGGACATTATTATTATTATTATTATTATTATTATTATTATTATTATTATTATTATTTTCCTGGGCCATGATCTGCTTGTCACCATGTATTGTGATGTACTGGGACACCCAGGCCATACAGCAAACAAAACTCTGGACTCAACCCAGCAATCTGTTCATTTTAAAACCTTCAAATCCACAAGACCCATATTTTCTCTTTCTTCCCTTGAAGGAAACTTCTAGAAGTCCATCAGAAGCCTCTCCTGAACCGTTTCAGCCACCCTGAGTTTTCAAGTCTTTGGTGATACTGGTGCTGTGTCTTGCCCAATTCCTACGGGAAACACACTGCCCTGAAACTGACCTACTAACTCAGTGCCCCGCACAGGTTCCCAGAGACCAGCATGGCACCCATGTGAGTCCACATGTAGCAAAGGACAAAGGTCAGGCTTCACTGGCAGGGAGAGCAAGGCCAAGCACACAAAGTTCAAAAGAGAAAGATGGACAACCTCACAGGCCTGTCTGGGACTTCAGGGAGCCCTATACAAGGAGCTTGTTCATTTAAAAAAAATCTTAAAAATGATTGTTTACACAGCAAGGAAGACAGTCTGAGGCCAAGCCGTCTCCCACTTCTGAGAAAACTCAAGTGGCAGAGAAGCAACTGCACTCTACAGACCCAGCAACCAGCAGATTCTGTCACAGTCTTCAGAAGAGCCCCTGTGGCAACAGAATCCCAGCTAAAGCAAGGTGACAACTCTAAATGAGGTCACTGTCACCCCTCTTTACCCACGGTCACCACTCTCTGCAGAGACTTAGACCAAAGTGCCAGTCTACGGGCCTCTCTCCTCTCCATGTCCAACATGCCTCCCCGATCCTGCCCTGTCTTTTCACAAGGCCGAAGTTCTCATTTTCCTTTGAACTCCGATGATGATGGAGTTCCCACGCACCATTCTCCAAGAGGAAGCCACACTGATGGACACCATTTTGAAAATAACCTGGTTCTAGAGTCATTCAACCCATTCTACAATATCCTCAGTAGGGGATATGTAAGTATCCCTACTTACTCTTTATGGTGATCTGTCTCAGACAAATGCCTGATCTAACAGGTAACATCTCCGTACAGGGAATAGGTGTTCGCTTATGTTCCAGAAGTTGAAACGTTCATTCCTGACAATTTCTACTTACCTTCTTTAGGAAGCCAAATCATTATGAGAAATTAGATCTAAGCAAATCTGAACCTTTTAGCAACACGAGAGAAGGACTCTTTTTTTTTTTTTTTTCTCATCCGTTATCTCACCATGCTACTCTCACTAACAAAGCCACTGTGGCCAGGTTGTCACTGGGACATGTCTGTGCTCACTGAACGGGAAACTAATGAAGACCCTGGTTAGGACTGATAGTTGCTCAGCGATAGATACTATTTCTAGCTAGCCTTTGCTTCCTACGCCCCGTCCTAAAGTAACTGTTCAAGACTAAAGAAACCCCTCTAGGTAAAGGAGGTATAGCGCACTCCGGGGCACTCCTCTGCCTGTCCTAGAAATAATCTGAGTGCAAAAGCTGCATCGGCAGCCTCCATTCCAGAACCAGACCCTATCTCGTGGCTCCTGACGTTCATACAAGGAAGGCCCATGGCAATTTCCTGGAATAATCAGTGTTGAGCTTTGGAACAACCTCACACCTACAGGCTAGGCTTTCATCAACCCAGTGCAAAAGGGACTGCACAAGAACCTGAATGACAGCAAGGAGTGACTCCTCCTGTCTTCCCCTCCTCAATCTCCAGAGACATCTGGCCCTAACCTCCAGGGACCCCTGCAGGCATGACCTCTATAGAAGGAGTCCACTCCCATCCACTCAGCCAAGCACCAAGGAGGCAAGAGGAGGAGAAGGGCTCACGGCATCGCTAAGAGAAAAAGGCTAGAGTCTCTGGCTTCTGGAGTAGGGGGTTGAGGGAACCCAAGGCCCAGCACTGCCCTGCCTCCTGTATTCTCATGTTCTGTGTAGGGATACAGGACAAAGAGGGGACCTACCCAGAAGCAAGAACAGTTGAGACAAGTTCTTAGTTCTAACAGCCCAAGGACTGTACTCCCCAACTCTGCTAACATGAAGCTGACGTTACCTGATCTGTGAGTTTTGGGAAAGAGACCAGTGCAGGGAATTAGGACATGTTAACTGGGAGAACCCAGTGGGAGAGAATGTAGAACTGAACCTTGGATGATGTTTTACCCATTAGTTAACCCATGTATCCTCTGAGCCAACATTCAGATGAGGCCAATGAGGTCCTGAAGCTTCTTCCAACTCACCTAGTGCCTGATTAGAGGCTGGCATGGCAGCTCCCTGATGCTGGCGATTTTACCTTCTTATTTGCTTTGCTGGTTCTTGGGACTAAAAACCTGAAGCATGCTCACCACTCTCTGTATCCCCCCTTAGTCTTTTTAATCATGACACAGACTCTCTCTAGGTCATCAGTTTGCCCTGAACTCCCTCTGCAACCCAAGCAAGCTCTGAACTTATTATAATCCTCCTAGGACCTCAGCCTCCAGCGCACATGGGATTATAGGCTTGCACCTCAAACCTCAGCTAAGGCTTTCGCCTTCTAATTTTGCCTTCTAATCCAATGACTATGTGCTCTAGTTTACTTTTTGTTACTAGGATAAAATACTCGGTCAAAAAGCATATGAGGAGGGAAAGTAGTTTACTCCATCTTAAAATTTCAGGTTATAATCCATCATAGTGGGAAGTCATAGAGGCAGGAGCTGGAAGCAGCTGGTCACGTCTACAGTCAAGAGCAGAGCGGGGAGAAATGAACCATGCATGCTCACTTGCTTGTCTAGGCTCAGCTCTGCTTCTCTACTCTTAAACAGTTCAGGCTCCCCTGCCTAGTGAATGGTGCCACTCACTCTGAAGGGCCTTCTCACATAAACTAAGACAGCCAACCACAGACATGCATACCAGCCAACCCAATGTAGATGATTCCTCGCTGGGATTCTTTCCCCAGCAGATTCTAGGTTATGTCGAGTTGACATTTAAAGCTGTGCATTGCATCACGAATTTGACCTAATTAATGGCACCTTCAGAAAGGAGACAGGAGCTTCTGTGAGCAAAATCCACACCGAGGTCTAAATGCATTCTCAAAAGCCTGCAGTCCATTAAAACAACAACTCTCTCGAAGGTCCTCTACTTACTTGGGAAGCTAGCCGCATGCAAACCGGCTGGGCCTCTTTGGAGAGAGACTACATCAACAAACGCTGACACTCACCCAATTTCTCCTTGAGGGGACACCATGAGCTAGGCCAAAGCCTCTAGACTCAAAAGAAATAGGCTTTCAGCTCAGCTGTAAAACCACCCGGCTGGGCTCACTCAGCTTTCTAAACAGATACTAGAAAGAAAGGGGAGAGCTCAATATTGGGCTATCTCACCTTCCTTAAGACTGCCGTGGTTAAAAAAAAAAGTCCTAGCTCTGAGGTCCACAGACCTTTATTTCAATTGACACAACAAAGGTCAACCAGTAGTCAACAGCAGTCTAAGACAGTGCTGACATAAAGATGAGACCATTGGAGATTCCCTCCCCAGAGCCAGCTTCTGGGGAAAGGAAGGCTGTTTAGACTACCCATTCCAGCCTCCTGCATTGTCTACAGCTTTGGTACTTCTTTTCCCTTGGTTTGGTTTGTTTCTGACACAAGACTTACCTATGTAACTCCGACTCACCTTGAACTCACTCTGTAGCCCAGGCTGACCCCATGCCCATGATCTCCCTGCCTAAGCCTCTCCAGTGCTGGGATTACAGCATCTACCAACATACTCAACCTTCTACTACATGGATCTTCATGGGAAAGGCAGCGGCTGAACAGTGAGTGCTACCACAGGCACCCACCCTAGACCAAAGCGAGCTCTTCACACAGCCTGAGGACACTTGAATGTTCCCTACCTTCTATGGGTGACATTGGTCTTCTCAAAGAATGCCTCTTAACGCCACCAACAGGGTCATATTCCAGGCTGGGCAGGTTATTAGTCATAACCAGTGTCACTGTGCCATATGCATCATTCGAGATGTTTGTGAGTTCCTCCGAACTTCAAGCTCTTTAAGGACAGGAATCATGCCTCCAGGTCTGCCTTCCACGCGCCTTTCGCGCAGACTCAAGAAGACAAGAGACATGGAAGAAGAGGTATTTCTAGCGAGGCGGTCTCCAGCTGCTCTAAGACCGAGGGGCACACCTGGCCACTGTCCTGTAGCCCCAAGCACCTGCCTGGAGCTGGAGAGGGGTTGAGCCCCAGGGAGAGAGAGGACAGTTCCAATCTCAGCTAGGAACAGGTCACTTTCATTTTCTCAAGACAGAAGTGAATTGTCCTTTTCACCACTACTCTTTAAAAATGTGGCGATCAGACAATCATTTGACGAGCTTCAAATGCGTAGCTGGTATTACTATAAATTATCCTTCTAGCAATATAGTTCGTGGCTCCCTGACTAGTCAATATTAATAAACATTACCCAATGCTTTTTACAACACAATTTATTTTTTAATACAGATCTTTATGTACGCCGTAAAGTAAATATACTAATAAAAGCCAAGGATTTCAAAGAAGCGATTTAAAAAAAAACAACCGAGAACTAACAATGTTAGTTAACGCCTTCCTTGCTGCAGGTCTGGGTGGGATCTAGGGACACAGAGGCTGCAGAGGAGGAGAAACAGGAGGCCATTTTGGTTGGAGTACATGTTGACTGGTCATACCAGTCTACCAGACTGGGTGCAGGAGATGGGGTTTTCACTCCAGGTCTGCTCCCAATCAGCAGACAACCTTGGCCAAGCTTCTTCTCTCTCTGGTCTTTGCCTTCACAACTTTGCAGCCAGGCCAGGCTAGATCAAGACGATCTCTTAGGCTCTTGCTAGTCAGCTTCACAAGCTGCAAGGTGGTGGGGGCTGATGCAGTCTACACTGGCTGTACTCTAAACCCTTTGGGAAGGGTCCACACCACATTCATCCTCTTGGGCTTTAGCTAATGCATAATACATCTCATTAAAAGATAGAAACAACCCCAAAAATGGAGTTTGAGGAGAAAAATGTGGGAGAGGGAGAAAGCAGCATTCCCTCTATACGCACAGCCATACACCTCAGTACAGGAGAACTGCCCCTGTTGTCCAAGAAAGAAACCTCTCTTGCCCTATTATGGGCTCTCAGAAAGAAAGTCATACACACATCACTGGCCTGGGATCAAGGCCAATCTGGCCAATGAATGAGTAAATGAGATAATCCTATGCTTCAAAAAGGCATCAAAGGGGGGCTGGAGAGACAGCTCAGTGGTTAAGAGCACTGGTTGCTCCTCCAGAGGACATAGGTTCAGTTCCCAGCACCTACATGGCAGCTCAGAACTGCATGTAGCTCCAGTTCCAGGAGATCTGACACACATGCAAGCAAAACATCAATATACAGAAAATAAGAATAAATAAATCATACAAACGTTTAAAAAAAAAACTCCAAAAACATCAGAGATCTAGAGAGGTGGCTCTGTAGGTCAAATGCTTGCTAGGCAAGTATGAGGACCCCTGAGTTCAGTTCTTCAGCTCCTCCATGAAAGAGGGGTGTGGTCTTGCATATCCATGACACTAGCACTGGGAAGGTGGACAAGATGGGCCCAGCCCTAGAGACCACGAGCCAATAGTCTAAGCAGTTGATGAGCTCTGGATTCAGTGAGACCCTGACTTAAATGATAAGGTGAGGTCTGAGAGTGGAAGACACCCAATGTCAGGCTCTGGCCTCCACACACATGCACATACATGTGTATGCATACCTGAATGCATCACACATAAATATATACTACACACACGCACATGCACACATAAACACATATTCCTCACATACATGAAAACAGGACAAACAAGAGCCTTCTCTGTAGTCTAACCACATCAAGTATACGACTTCCAGGTAAGAAGGCTTCTGGGTCCTGAAACAGGGTCTGAAGCCATGGGCTTTGGTTCACTGGATTCTAGCAGCTGGCAGGCTGAAATCAGAGGACTCCAGTGAGTATGCACTTGGCCTGTGCTACTGAGTGAGGGAAGACCCTGCCTCCAAAGAGAAAACCAAAGGAGGCCAGGGGTGACGACACACGCACGCCTTTAATCCCAGCACTTGGAAGGCAGGTGGGTCTCTGTGAGTTCAAGGACAACCTGGTCTACAGAGTGAGTTCCAGTCAGTCAGGGCCAAATATAATGAGAGCCTTTCTCAAGAAAAGAAACTGAAGGAAGAGGTGGGGAAGCTGGAGCAAGGGCAATACAGGAAATGACAAAGGCCCATGCTGAGCTATCTCCCTGAGGAGGTAATCTAAAATGGACCCTCAGGGCATTAGGGCATTACGTGGCCAGGGGCTGTTACATAACCTGCCCCTTGTTTTAAAGCTATTGAGTTCTCTGAAGTCATTTATTTCAAATATCTCTATCAACAAATTTCACCAAGAACAAAAGTTTTTCATTTGGGCTCTGGGCTGTGGGTTGATGGTATCACATGCAATCACATACAGTCTCTTTCAACAAGGTCTTAGCATGCTTATCTGTGAAGTTGCTGGTAGCCAAATATGACTGAAATGTTCTATTTATGCTCACTGGATTAAGGAGATGTTGCAACACTGCACAAAAACCTGGCAGATGTAAGCAAGGTATTACAGCCAAGGCAGTTAAGATCTGAAGGCAGGGATCAATACACACGTTTGTAGTTTTTCTTTTAACAAAGAAGAAAAGTTTGTGTGTGTGTATGTGTGTGTGTGTGTGTGTGTGCATGTGTGTGTTTTTAAAGAGAACAAGAGAAAAGAAAAATAGTAAAAAGCTTCAAGATTTATAGCTTTCCTGAGCTTTTTCCAAACCCAAAACAGGGTACCATGATGCATACGAGATGATGTCAGCCCAGGGGAAACAGAAATAAATCCAAAGCGCTCTCTGCAGATCCTCGCAGGCCCTATAAGGGAATCAGACTATGGTTATGGATGAGCAGGGGTTGATTTTTATTTTTTTAAAATCTTTCCCTCTGTCTCCCGTACAAGGTTTTTCTCCAGCACAAATAGCCAATTTCTAAGAAAACAGCTTTGAAAAACTACATTTTCGTGATCTCGTGCTGCCTGCATATGGGAAATGTCTTTGCCTCTTGGTTACCAAGAATTTTCTTAGGATTCCACTTCAGGCAGGGAGTCAGAGGGCTGCCTTTAAATCCCAGGGACCTGCCCAGAAACTTGGACCATTGTGGAGAAGAACGGAGGCCTCTTAAAGCCCCGGCAAGCCCATGCCTTTGGAATTAAACCACTCTGAAAACCCTTTTAATGTATATTGCCTCATTCTTCCTGCTTTACTACACTGAAAATTAAATTACTTTTCTATGAGGATTCTGAGCTTGAGCGCTGGGGCTCTCCACATCAGTTATGAACACCAGAGATGAGCTGGGCAGATTATCTGTATGGACATCAAATCACATTCAAATCACAGTGGGAAAATTACTGTCATTTAATGAAGAAGTGGGAGGAGAATCAGAGATTTTTACTTTTTTTTTCCTCCAGTTTTTAGCTCGGTTTTTTTTTTGTTTTGCTTTTTGTTTGTTTGTTTTCTTCTCAGTTTGAGACAGATTTTTACTTAAAAACAAACAAACAAAAAACAAATACAAAACCTGGTGGTTCACCCCCCCCCTTCTTCTAAAACAATGAGGGAAACAAATAAACAAAAAAAACCCTTTTATCCTAGCACTCAGGAGGCAGAGGCAGAGGCAGAGGCAGGCTGATCTCTTGAGTTTGAGGCCAGCCTGGTCTATACAGAGAGCTGCAGGTGAGCCGGGGCTGCTAAGTGAAACTCAATCTCAAGAAAGAAAGAACAGACACACACACACATACACACACACACACACACACACACACACACAGAGAGAGAGAGGGAGTAACACACACACACGAGACAGACAGAGAGAGAGAGAGAGGCAGTGACACACACAAAAAAAAAAAACAACAAAGTCACCTCAGGCTGTATAATTCCAAAGGTAGAGTGTACCTCATTTCATGTTGAAGAGGTTTCCTGAAAAGACACACTAGGAACCTGCCTAGACTTCCTCCCTGAGCTAGAGAGAGCACAGAGAAGCCTCAAGGCAAAGAAGCAGAACAAAGACCCCCACACTCTACTTGTGGGCTTGGTCTCACAGGGGCTTCAGCACCTCCCACAGGGAGGACATGTTGACTCATTCCCTGCCAATGCCCACTCCATATCTTCATGTATCTGGGTGCCAGCTCCCAAGTCAGCCAGACTGCACCTGGGCCACAGTCTGCGGGCGTAGCTTCTACGCCAACAGTGTTCCGTGACTACACTTCCTTAGTCTCCCTTCCACCGTCTAACACGACCTGCAGGTACACAGTGGGCTTTTACTACTCTCACCTCGACTGGAAGCTCCATCAAGGCAGAAGCTGTGTGGTGCACTGTCAGAATCTGGCGGGATGCCTGGGACACAGTCAGTGGGTCGTTACAAATAGAACTTTATTGAGATATTATCCACATACCCTACAATCTACCCTTTCAAAGTGTACTAGTGAGAGGGTTTGTTTTTTTAGCACATCCACAGAATTGTGCAACCATCACCACTGTCTAATTCTAGAACATTTTCCCTACTAACAAGGCTCGCCTCATTCCTTTTCTAGTCGAGCCCAGCCTCTAGCAACCACTGATCTACCTTCCTCTGTGGATTCACTTAATCTGAACATTTCATAGATGTGGAGACCACACAACATGGACCTCTTTGATCCCACTTCTCTCACGGAACATACATCTTCAGGCTTCATCCACAGTGAACTGAGTTAGCTACCCCATTCTTCCATATTGTGGAATCATATCCCATGGTCCGGCTAGACCACACCCAGTGTGTTTATCCATCATCTGATGCATGTGTAGCTATCTCAGCCTTGTGAGTGTCACAGACACGGTTGCTGTGAGCCTCAGTGCACAAGTTTGGTCACAGTGACCAAACACTTTCATTTCTGTTTGGCATGGACATAGGGACGGAATGGTGAGGGTCATAGGGCATTATCCGTGCTTAGCATGTTGAGGAATGACCATGCTGTCTTCCATAGCAGCTGCATCCTTCTATGCTTCCATCAGCAATCCCTGCGGCTTCCAGCTGTGCAGTACAGTTTTAGGCTAAATGAATGAAGAGTCCTTCCACCATGAAAGTGGCAGATAAGAGGACAAAGTCCCACGCTCCCAGGGGACACTAGTTCTTTACCTGTACAGAGGATAGGCCAGACTGTGGCTCAGTGGAAGCCCGGAAGAATCACTTTAATTGCTTTTCAAGGTTTGTGAGATTTTTATTGTATGTGTGTATGTGCATCGTGTGTTTGCCTGGTGCCCGTGGAGGTCAGAGGTGAGTAGCTGAATTTTCCTGAAGTTGGAGTTACAGATGGTTGGGAGCTGCCATGTGGGTGCTGGGAATTGAACCCGGGTCCTCTGCAAGATCAACAATAACTATTGAACCATCTCTCCATCTCCTGAAAGAGTTACTTTTAAAAGCGTCAAATAGAAAAACAAATGAAGAAAAATTCTTTTTTAAAAAACCAGATGGCTCAAATCAAGTACCACTTCCACATATATTATTTCAAACTCTTCCCCACATCCCAAATCCAGACTCAATAATCTAATGATGCCATTCCTTAAACAAATTAGCAGAAAAATAGGAGAGGGATCCTGGCTCAAGTACAACCAACTTTGATCTGGTCAAAGTAGGCTGTGTGACTCACAGCCCTGGTGACTCAGCTGTGAGTTCTGAAAACAGACTTACTGCTTTAAAATGAAAATGCATGGGACTATGGGGTGTAATTTAGCAGCAGGACATTTGCTTAGCATGTACAAGGTTCTGCGTTCAATCCCTGAATGATGGCCTACACATATGCACAGACATCTCAAAAAATGTACAAACGAAACAAAAACCATTCCTGGCAAATTCTAAGAGAGGGACCCACAGAGTCAGCAGCTAGGCAAGCCACAAGTAAAGCTTCCCCTCTGTGCCTGAGCTTGCTCCAAGGGACAGAGTCCTGAAGCAGGCAGCTCAGAGAAGCTCTGTTCACGGGTCCTAAACTTCTTGTCTCCTTATTCTCTCTCTGTAGAAGAAGGCAGCAGGTTCTCTTTCTGCATAGACTCCTTGCAAAGAACAAACAAACAAAGGCAGGGACCAAGCAAGGTCCTTTGCAAGCTGCAGGTAATTAAAACAGCCTATAAATGCCCCAACAGAAAGCACTTCAAAGAGCCAGTAATTCCAGCAATGGCCAGTCAAGACTGTGTGGTGTAAAAATTATGAGTTTTCCCAATGGGGAACTTTGTGTGAAAAGGACAGGAGTTGGTGGTAAAGGCGGGCAGGGATGTTGGGGGGGAGTCACACAGAGGGGGATTTACAATGGGTGTCCATGCTCAGGGTGCACAAGACTCTGTGTGTGTGTGTGTGTGTGTGTGTGTGTGTGTGTGTGTGTGTGTGTGTGTGTGTGTGTGTGTGTGTGTGTGTGTGTGTGTGTGTGACACACACATGAGCCAGAGAATGGAAACGTGGGGGGGGGGGAGCGAGCGAGCGAGCAAGCGAGTGAGAGAGAGCACATTCATCAATGCTGAGAATGTTCAAGCACGTGGGCAGAGATAAAAGGAAAAATAAAATAAAGGCAACAAATACACATCCTCTTCCCCACCGGGCCTCGTTTTCATGAGGAAAGTACC
Source organism: Ondatra zibethicus (assembly GCA_004026605.1). Taxonomy (NCBI): domain Eukaryota; kingdom Metazoa; phylum Chordata; class Mammalia; order Rodentia; family Cricetidae; genus Ondatra; species Ondatra zibethicus. Next base: position 31,469 of record PVIU01003793.1, on the reverse strand, counting down.
AGGCAGCTCGCATGCTCCTCTGCCTTCTGACTTTCGAGGCAGCTCAAAGGCCATGCATAATATCCACCACGAGGGCCCAAGGAGCAGCTGTGGCCCAATCTAGGCTGCAGCTCCCTGAATCTGCCTGCAATGCTTTCGTTCTCAGCACGGTGCTCCTAAGTCCACACGTTACTGCAGGTGCAGGTTGTTATCTTGAAACAGGGGATGAAGAAAGGAGATAGATTCTTAACCTCGACTCTGACAGCATTCACTAAGTCTCCTGTCCTGCCTACTGCCTGCCCTGGGACTCTTGAGTTGAGATGATGTGATCCTGGGTCTCTGCTTTTTATAACATATGACAGATCTGAGGGTGTGGCTCAAGGCTCTAAGCTCAATTCATAGCACTGCAAATAATAATAATAATAAACACAATACAGAAAACCCAGTGACGTATGTCAGTATTAATCTGTATGTCAACGGTATATCATACATTAACAAAATACAGAGACTCTGGGCAAGATGGCACATGATACTAATCCTAGCACTCAGGAGGTAAGGATAGGTGGCCCTCTGTGAGTTCAAATCCATCCTGGTTTGCATATTAAGTTTCAAGCCAGCCAAGGCTATACAGTGAGACCCTGTCTCAACAAAGTCCTATCGTGGTAGTATAATTCTCAAAACTCAATTCGCCCCGCCCCCAAGAGTGACCTGATGCCTTTAAAGGACTACCTGGGCCAGTATCACATTCCCTAGTGCCTCCCTTCCTAAAACCATGCCCCCTGCCTTGGCCTGTGTGTCCACAGTAACTGGGAAACTTGCGCATGCTTACTTCTCTGTCTCACCCCAAAGACAGCCTTGCCTTGTTATCTGAATTCAAAGGTCCAATAAAGGGCATGGGAAAAGATATGTTGTTGAGTGGATGGATGAGGGCTTGGTGGGTGTTGGTTGAATAATAAATCAATCAGGACCTGATTGGGGTGGAATGCCCACCAGCTCCTTACTGCCATCAGTAAGCCAATCAAATATTCACCCAGTTCACAGGAACTTCAAGCTTGAAAAGGGCATTTGCGGGAAAGGCTGTGCTCGCCAACCTAGCAAAGAACCAAACCTCAGCTGGTGGCTTCATTTCCCCCTAAGCAAAATCCTTCCCTGCCTTCCTCTGAGCCCCAGTCACTAACTCCTCACTGACACTGCTAGCTTTAAACCCACCCATAAAAATGTCCTTTACTATTTTTATTTAATGAGCTTTCATTTTTCTTTCTCCCTTTTTGTAAATGAGAAAGGAGAGCCTACCTCCTAATGGGGATGGGGAGAGGAAGCAAAGTGGAATCTCTTAAATGGACCATAACTTCACAAAATGCTTTTTCCACCATCCTCCACTTCTGCCCCTCCCCATGCCTCTGTGTGTGCCCCACCACCACCATCACTGCCCCTGAATCTTCTCTCTTCTCTCCATTCAAAACAAGATGCATGGATTTTGGACATTTGATTACTTTTAAGTATATATTTTTCCCTCAAATAGACTGAATACAATGGTTAGGAAATGTGACAGAAAACTATTCTGAGCCATTTATTGCCTTAATACCCACCTTTGTCCAACAGGCAGTTTTGACAACAGCGATAAATTCCAAATTTATGTCAACAGAGCATATGTTGAACACCTCATTTCTGAGCTAAAGCGGCATGCTGCCCTATAAATCACCGTTCTGTTTGAAATGAAAGTAGATTACAGGCCTGTGTTATTGAGCAGTTAGAGCTATAGTCATATAAATCAGAACTTTTAACTCTAGGCAATCCGTTGTGCAATTAACTAAAGGGTACTTTGTCATTTCAAGGCTTGTGCACAGGCTTGGCAGGGCACAGAGCTATCGGGAAGGGGGTGGGCAGGAACAAGCTTGCAGGCAACAAGAGGGCTATGGGCTGCAGCCTCCACCCAACCCGGCCATCTTTTACCCCCTCCCCCCATGGCTACCCTAAGAGCCCGCAGAGGCTAGACATTGGCAAAGACAAGCTTGTGATCGGCATCTGTGGCAAAGACATCACATTGCGTGTTTGTCTCCAAGGCACCTCTAGAAGCCCCGACACCTTTGCACTCCTTCGTGAAGCATTTTCTGGACACAAGTCAGGTGCACAACACTGTCTTGTGTGCTAAAAGGATGCAGGAAGGATGATGGCAAAGCTCAGTGAGAGAGAACTCGCCTGGCATGTGCAAAGGGCTGAGTTGTTCTATCCAGAAGATTAGAAAGAGGCTAGAGACACACAAGAGGTGATTTTAAAAAAAAAGAGAGTGAAAATAATATTATTTAGATCATACCAATAGCAGAGAACCAAGAGAAACTTGTACAACACACAGCTAAGTACTCACCGTGGCCCTATTCTGTACATTTTGTGTTTCTTCACATTCTACCCTTGGAACAATTCTATGAGGCACAGATAATCTTTATTTCTGTTTTGATGAGAAGAAACAGAAACACAGGACAAGAACAACTGGCCCACGGCAGTGCAGTTCGTCAGGTGAGGGAGCCCGGTATGATGAGGATAGTGACTTGAGCTAAAGGAGGCAGACTCTGGTGCTAGCTAGCCCTGTGTTCAAATCCCAGCTCTCCTTCGGATTGGGATTCTCAGTTTGCTCACCTGTCAAAGGGGCATGATGTCACTAGGCTGTTGAAGAATACCTGCATGTGAGCAAGCCCAGTGTTGAGAACACATTCAGAGTAAGTGGGCTGAAAAATAGAGAGACATGTATGTTCCATGGCCGGTCTATAATGTAGTCCCAAGTCACAGATCTGGGAAGAAAAGACTGAGAACAGGGGAAATGACAGAAGAAATCTAAAAAGGAGGAAGTGGTGATGTACCCATCTGTACAAAGTATCCAAATATGTCCACAATGTTACAAGGGTACAAAAGAGGAACAGAGAAACTGTGGGTGCTATTGCTGAAGATGGCTGAGGACAGGGGTTATTGCTGAAGAGCTGAGCTTGTTTTTCAGGGGTTTTCACATGGAATGGCTCTATCCGCCCAGGCAGTGTCAAAAATGGAAAAGCCTTGCGCGTCTAAGACCGGTGTTAGGGTGAAAAAGCCAAGTTGAAAAAGCATTCCAAAGATTGGCCTGACTCACCCCAAGTGGTCTCACGGAAAAGTAGAACCAGAGATGGTCACCTGGGCTAGATTAGGCAGAGTCCTGGTCAAGAGAATGGTGACTTTGTTCCCATTGCTACAGCCACTGAAGAGCCCCCAACACCTTTCTTGGAACAATGGAGTTAGCTGGGAGCAGAAGGCTGGGTGTGGGAAGGGACCATGGGAGCAGAGAAGGAAATGAAGTGCCCAAATTCTAAATAAAAAATGACGCTATTTCCAAAGATAGTCATTAGGTCAGCCTCCCAGAACAAGATGGCAATACAAAATGCTTCTAGGAGGATGAAAGAGGCAGGAGATTGAAGCAAACTGGTAAAAGTCCCTGGCTCCACCGGGTAGGGAACCCAAAAGAGTGGTTGCTTCCCTTTGCTACCTCTATTCAATTAAACATGGCATCACTACCACAGGACACAGACGGCCGCGAGAATGTGCAGCAGAAAGGCTGTGCCGTGTTACTTTGTCCCCTTTAGCCAGTGAACTGGCTACCATTTCAATACGGCCGAGAAGCAAGATTACTCAGAGTCCCCCCCCCACACACACACACAACACACACACACACACACACACACACACACTTACAAATTCATTTGGCAATGTGAAAGAGTCAATGAAAATATAAGACAAAGGGCTGGGGAGCTGGATGAGTAAAGTACTTCCAGAGCCAGCCCAAGGATAAGACCTGGGTTCAAATCCCCAGCACTCACATCAAAGCTGTGTGCCTGAAACCTTAGGGTTGGGGGAAAACAGGAGGATCCTAGGGGCTCACCGGTCATCCAGTCTAGCTGAACCATGAGTTCCAGGATCAGGTTCAGCGAGAGACCCTGTCTCAAAACATAGGATAAAGAGTGGTTGAGGAAGACTTTTGATGCCAACTTCAGGCCTCCACATGTGCCTTCACACACACACACACACACACACACACACACACACACACACACACACACACACACACACACACGGTAGGATGCATACACCACACACTGAAGAAAGGAAGGAGAAGGAAAACAGTTCTGGGCGAGGCATAAAGACTCTATGTAAAATTGAAAACAAGACTCACACACCTGTTCCAGATGTTGTGGGTGTCCTAATGACCATGAGACCCAGATTGAGTGAAAAACAAAAACAAAAACAAAACCTCAAAGGCCTCCTTGGTGAGCAGATACCAAGGATACAGAAGGCACTGCCCAGAAACAGAGCATCACTCTTGGCTAAGGACAAGCACCCTGGACACAAGCCAGCTCGAGCAGATCATGAGCACTGCAGAGTGGTACAAATGGTTCAGACCACAAAGCTGTAGAGGGAGAGGCCTGGAAAGCAGAGAGAGCGGTATGGGAGGGAGACACCACGAGGGCCGCAGCTCAAGAGCACAGGTCTGACATGCTCTATGAGCGTCATCACTCGCCTTGCTATCATGACATATGGCGCTACAGAACATCTGGCCTTGGAGACCAGCCAGGCATTTGCTCCTCCAGCCTCCTCCACAGCCTCCCATTCATGGAAAACTGGATTTCTTGTAAGAATATTGAAGTGACGGGCCCTTCCTGCCAGTCAATCTGTGCTTGGCTACTCGCCAGCACGCTCAGTCTTGTTCTGTGCTTGGAACCTAACAAGTCAAAATAAAATTTACAGAAACGGGGCATCCTCCCTAGGGCCCATACCACACGGGTGGACAAGTGAGCATCTCCCACCCACCCCACACACCATCTCTTACCACCTGGCTGAGCAAACTGCTGGTCTCTGAGGGGAGAGAAGGAAGCCTCTTGAAGATAGCTGGGTAATATCTGAAGAGTGGGAGAGCAGATGAAGTAAGCAAGTTCCATTTAGAGAATCATTAAGGAACTATTGTAGTAAAATTAGGTTTTCCCATTTCCAAAGAAAGCCGAAACGAGCACCTGAATGGACCAGCAGTGTTCACAAAGACAGAGGCAGGACAGAAGTACAATAAAAAATGATAACCAGTAGGAAAGAGGAAACCAAGAAACGCAAGGGAGTTAGAAGCTACCCCTTCTTTTTCAAGACTAGGGAGTATCTTGACCAGTCAGCAACAGAAGACCAGAAATCAAAAACACCAGCCCAGAGGCAGAAGAGACGGCTCAATGGTTAAGTATACTTGATGCCCTTCCAGAAGACTGTGGCTCATCCCCACACCCACATCGGGCAGCTCACAACAACCTATAACTCCAGTGTGATCTTTCATGTTTTAGCAACTTCTCCATCCCTACATACCCATCAATGTCTCATGATTTACATGCTATAAATTCTCACAGAATCACTTCTGGAAGATGAAGAGCCTGGCATCTGCCTCTTTTTTTTTTTAAGATTAAAACTGGCCTGGGACAGGTAAGGAGACAGTGAGAATGAGTGAACGGCTCTCTGAGAAGAAAGGAATAAGAGATGGTCTTTCCATTCATTCAAGCTTGCCTTCTAATAATGCAAGGCATATGGCCAGTCACAGTGAAGAGTTTCAAAAAAAATGGTATACTGACTGTGCCTGCTAAGAGTCTATAATCAAGTAGGGAACACAAGACACTGTGTATCAAATACTAGAAAATCGGGCATACTGGTAATGCAACAGGAACAAAGGAGAAGAGACAAGAAAACGGAGACGCAAGGCTTAAGGCTGCACAGAGAGTACCAGAAGTTTTGCGTGGAAGCTCCAAGCAATTTATGCAAAAAATAGCCTGTTTTCTATATGTAACGATTATTGCCATCTGGGGTCACACCCACCTCCAAACCTCTATCCATCCTTCTTTCAGCTCATACATCCTTCCTTGGCCTCTGTTGCAAAATTCTAAAGTCTACCAAGATTAAAATAGTAAATCCTACCCACTCCTTACTCACATGGTCTGTCCCCCGACTCCCACAGTTAAAATCCATACCTGGTCCTAGGAGCCACCTCCTGCCCTCCCACACCACCATCTTTCTCTCCTCCTTAGGAGCACAGGCCTGAGGAATGGTGCCAGCCAACAGATGTCATGCGTGCTTTTATCTTGGTCTCTTCAGGCTCCTCAGTTAGTGCTCAACAGACGGCACGCACCTGGCTTGCTGCCTTCTTCCTGAACCCACCTGAAGAACTACGTTTGCCTAAGTGGTCCTTTTTCTCCCTCTCACCAGTTCAGAGAAGAACACTGACTGCGCTTCTCACCAGAACAAGATGATGTGCTCGCAGCATCAGACCAGCACCTCATCCCCACTCTTGCCTGTTTTCTGGGGCCAGGAGGGAAACCTCAGCAAGGACTCAGAACACAGTCCTCCAATGCCATTGCTTACTGTCTGCTCCTCGGAACCCACCCTGTTCTCTCTGACCAAGTAGAGGGGCATAGTCATCCTCAATGAAACAAAGTAACAGTGGACAGGGAACTACATCTCCCTCCCAAGAGACACAATCTAACTCACCCCGGGTGTGCCTTGTTCGAAGCCTCCAAGCCTCTCTCTCCACAAGCAAGCTGTAAGGATTTAGAAGCCTGGAAATCCTCCAGCCTCATCCTGAAAATACTTAATTGCCATCGCAACATCCTCTTTGTGTCACTTCTGTGTACCCAACAAGCATTCCACCAAGTTCCTGGAGGTGGAGGTTGAGCAGTGCAAAGAACCTCACGCAGACTCTGCATCTCCGCAGTGTGTGCTCTCCACTTCCCTCTCTTTCCCAAGGCACTTCCATCTGGAGGGCTCTGCCTCCAAAGAGCTGGGAAGAAGGGGCCAGAAGCATAATGATATCTTTAACTAAGGCTGTTAGCAGTGACCTGAATCGGGATAATATATTAGGTTGTTTCTCTTTTGGTGGCCAGGGGACAGTAACTGACTTCAAAAGGTAAATCACAATAGTCTCCAAAACAATGTACCTCAAGGGGAACACTCCTGAATGTAGGACACGAGAAGACACAACCTTCTAACCCTTAGACAGTTCCAAAAGTCTAAAGGTCCTTCTAGGTAATACCGAGTACATGAACTCAAGCATCCCAGACAGATCTCTTTAAAACGTATTTTATAATCTCCAGCAAAGAAATTCCATACAGAACAAGCAACGGGGGCAAGAGATCTGGGATGTGGGAGAATGGAACGATAAGCTTCAGTTTAGGACACAGTCGCCCAGGAAAGAGAGCTATGGCATAACTCCCCAGAGACTGCATGATGCTGCCTCTAAGGGAAGAGATGCCACCTTCAGTCAAAACTATACTTACCTTTTCAAGATTAAACTACACTGTGCAAGACAAAGTCTGCAACAGACACAGTCCCTGGGTTCTGCAGCGGGGAATGAGGACTTACAAATCAACCTCTGCCTGATTGTCAGTGTCCTTTTTATCTTTTGGATAGGGAGGACCCACTGCGAGATGATGGCTGTAGCTGCCTCAGAAATCATCAGTAATCACCACCAGCCACCCCAGGCATCATTTCCTAGAGCCGGGCAATTGCTACAGCTAAGCCTAAAAGGCAGATGTTTAAAAACACAGAGCATTGTCTGTCATGTAACAAATACTGATCAAAGTGCTCTGGCTCTTCTTTTCCTGGCTCTGGTTTTTAAGCTGTCTGCATTGTTTAAAAGATGGTGGCCTACACCTTTAATCCCAACACTTTGGAGGCGGAGGCAGGTGGATCTCTGTGAGTTCGAGGCTAGCAGGGTCTACAGAGTGAGTTCCAGGATACCCAGGGATACACAGAAAAGCCTGTCTTGGGTAAGTGAAGGAGATGACTTCCAATGAAAAGGGCCAATAATAGTAATAAAGATTCACAACATTTAAGGGTCCTCTTCTTTTTGTTGTTTTGTTCTGTTTGTTGAGATAGATCTCATGTAGCCCAGACTGGCCTCAAAATCTCTATGTTGCCGAGGATTATTCTGAATTTCTGATCTTCCTGCCTCTCCTTTCCAAGTGGTAAGAATGGGCCACAATGCCTGGTTTATGCGGTGCCAGGGTCTAAACCCCAGACTTGTGTATGCTACACATGCAGTCCACTAATTGAGGGATAGTTCCAGTTTAGATTCCCAAATCATTAAGCCTGACGTCTATCACATTCCCACATTCCTCTAACTGGTGGCCACATGGGCACTGACTATCAACATTCAGCCTAAATACTCAGACTCTGAGGTTAACCCTAGGCATAAGACACTGTGCCAAATCCTATTAAGAATAATAAACATGGTGTGGGGGGGTGGCTCCTCCTCCTTGACCTTTCCAACATTAGGGAAAGCAAACCTCTAAACCCACAGTGCCATAAGCTTTCTGGTCCCCACTTTGCCTTTTGCTACTGCTGAGTCTGAAGACCAAGAACTGAGGCGCTGGGGGAGGCACAGAGCTCTCATGAGCCATCAGAGCTCTGCCTCAGGGTCACATCACCACCAAGGGTGTGTCGTCTCCCTCTACCTGCTCAGAAGCCAAGGCAAATGCCAAGGGCAGTCCAGGCGGCAGAAGCTGTGGACGCCTGAGCCCTCAGAGCCCAGAGGACAGAGTGAAACTGAGGTTCAGACTATGTTCAAATCCCCCTCCCGCACTCGGTCTTGCTAAGAGACTGTCCTGGGAGGCTAGAGAGATGGTTCTGTGGTAATAGGTGTACAATGCTCATCCAGAGGACTGGAATTTGGTTCTCAGCACCCACATCAGACAGCTCAAACCCACCTAAGGTAGCAGCCCCAGAAGCATCCAATACTTCTGGCTTCTGCTAGTACCTGATGTATGAGGACATACACATAACCAAAAGTAAAATTACATCTTTATAAGATATATGTCTTGAACTGGCACAAGGGATAACCAGTTATGCTCCTGGGCATATCAGAAGCCATGCTTCACTCTTGGGGGTCTGGAGACGCTGTTAAAGAGATGAGGCACTTAGCTCACCTCCACGGGAGACATTTGCTGTCTGCATGACCCTCTGCAAAGTCCCACTGGGCCAGTTACCTGAGGTCCAGTGTCCTTGGATGCTGTGATCTGACCCGCGACTTGGTCTGGAGCAACTGTAGTCCTAACAGGTGACAGAGGGCTGTGAGTCCAAGGCAGATGACACCTGCTTCTGGGGAGCCCCACTAAGGCCAGCAATGAAGAACTCCCATTGTGCTCACCTGCCAGGGGACCTGTTTTCCTCTTCACTGAGTCTGCACTAAGCCAGTCACAGCTGAAACCACAAAGTCCCCATTTTCCTGCATTACATGTGGGTCACTGAAGGGAACAGAGAGAGAGCCCAGGAAGGGTATCTCATCCACCTTTAACTATGAAAGGAGAAGTCCCTTGGGGCCTGCTAGACTTAAAACTCAATCTGTTGCTGTAGCGTGCGTGTTTTGTTTCTTGAGACAATCCTGAAACTTGAGGTCTTCCTGACTCAACCTCCCAAGTGCTGGCATAAAAGAGGGACACCATCATATCCAAATTAAGCTGGTGATTTCATGTTCCAAGATCAGAGGAGACTTAGGTGATTACAGCCACCTCTTCGTGAGTAGAGAAGACTCTGGCAGAAAATGGTGACAGGCAGCTAGAAGGGGTGAATACTCCATCCGCAAGGCAGCCTGGTTCTGACCAATACACCAGGCCTAGCAGGATTGGGTAGAGCTGACAAGTAGCCCACCCCTCCTCCTACTTAGGGCATTTATGGGACTGCAAACTGCACCCCGCATGTTTCACAAAGGGGGCCATTCACCTAGAGAACCAGACACCTCTGTGAGGTGGAGCTCTGGTAGATTCTGAAAGGGAAGTAGAGGGATGGACGGACGGGCAGTGATTTTGATTTTGGCAAGATCTGGAAGGTTCCCAGCCCTGTGAGTAGCTGCACTATAAAAAGAGTCAGACACTAAGTGTTTCCTTTCCCATAAAATATTCATGGCCGCGTGGAAGAGCCAAGAAGCCGAAACCTCAAGCATTTCTAACTTGGTACTGCAGTAAGAACAGCGTTTTATAAGAACCTTCTGACTGTGCTTGTACCCAGCTATAAATACTCTTCCATCCAGAGAAGGGATGGGAGACATATACACACTGGGTCTACAATATACCAAGGAAGACCTCAGGCGTGCCTCTAATGCTATTAAGCATGCCAGCCAGCTAACAGCAGGTTAGGTGACCCAAGACAAACAACGACAACAGGAGTGGTTGGGGAGAAGCTCTCACACCCTCAGGAACAATGCTTAGGATGTATCCCAAACCTGTTCTGCAGCCTGGAATCAGTCCACATAACAATCAAGCATCATCCAGAGTGCCTGATAGATGCACAGTCCTTTTCCGTTCTTTAATTGAGAAAGCTAATCTGTAGAGGGTCTACAGGGCATGCTGCATCCCCAAGAGGCTCAGCAAGGGTGAGAAATCTGCACAAGGTCCACATAGCCAGAAGGCCGCAGAGCCAGGGCAGAATCCCATCCCCCTGAGCCCACCAACAGCCCTCTCTCCTTATTGCTCCTTGCTGGCAGAAACCAGGATGAGAAAAGACATGGGAGACAAGTCACACTTCTGCAGCATGACTCTGCCCTTTGAAAGAGACTAGGAAAACCAACCTCACAGGGGCATTTCCATTTCCTTTTCAGTGTGTATGAAACAATGAGGCCCTTCCAGAGGTCGCCATGACAGATGGTTGGCACACGAAATAAGAAAACAGGACACTCCATCTCTTAACTATCTTACTTGTGTTCACCAGAAGTGCAGAAAGACACATAGACTTCACTTCTCTTTCATGGCATGTAAGAGGGCTGCGGAGAAGGTGAATAAAGCAACATACAAGGATTCCGAAATATTCCACGCTGAAGCTTTCTTTACCTGTGATTCCATCCCAAAGCAAAAGCTTTCCCTTTACTCCAATAAAGGAAGTCCTTTATGTTTCCTAACCCCACGTCACCTGATGAGATTCTACTTAAAGAGACGGATCCTATGGGACTCAGTGACTTCCAATGACATCGTCTAACAATCAAAACACACAAAACTCTCCACCTTGGCCCTCTCCTCCTCTTGTCTCACCGAGACCAAAGCATTCTGCCAAGAATCCACATCGGGTCAGTCAAGAAGCACTGCTGGGTCTACATCCACTGAAGATGTTTTATACACACACCAAACTGCCTCTGGTCCACGGTCAGTCCCATGAGCCTGGTATCTCTGGCAAGTTCTAACAGAAGCCTCTGAAAATTTGGTGTAAGTGGCAAAGAAGACAAGGGTGCACTATGTCCCCATGTGGGACCATGAGATCTCAAAGTCCAACTTAAAGCTCACGTGATCCCTGTGGTTTTGAATAGGCCTACATGAGTCAATGAATTTGGGCATTCACTGGGTGGGCCATCTGGGGACAGGCCTGCTGATCTGCACGCTGGCAGGCTTTCTTGTTTGTTCTCTGGAACAATAAATGCCAGTGAATTAGGAACTTCAATTATGTCAGAGCATTTCCAACACCTGACTCAAGAAAAACTAGGCCTGTGGGGAGAAAAATTATTTTTACATGTAAGAATTTAATACAAACTTTTGAACAAAAACAAAAGAAATATTTAAAACCTTGTCTCAGGGCGAGGATTCTCCACCCAGCACTGCTGTCATTTTGCACCAAGTACATTTTTGTAGTGGGTGGGGAAAAGGAGTGTGGAGACAGTGAGTTGAGGATTGTTCCCAGCCCTACCCAGTATATACCAGCAACAACTCTCCTACATATATTGTGGCAACCAAAACTGTCTCCAGATTTTACTAAATGCACCCTTGAGCATAAAGCCGTCCCTGGCTGAGAACTGCTGACTATATTCATCCAAGCCAGCTCTATGCTTTCTGATGCTGTGATGCAATTGCTATGAATCAAGATACCAGTCTCGCGTGCCACAAGATGGCGGGATGTCAAAGCACTCAATGGCTCTGCCTCCAAAAGCAGAGGTAGACTACTCCACGCTGCAAGGCATTTCAGGAGAGCTCATAACCAAAAAGGTTTTCTAGTTAAGGTAGAAAATGCAATAAATCACCACAACTATTTCAACCGACTTAATTCTCTTTATATGAACACAGGCACACAGCATCATGTGAAGCTGTGCCTCCCTTCTGTCACCAACTCTAAGCTGGATAGTTGCTGATAACGTCTATAAAGTTGAGAGAAGGACCTGGGAAAGAAGTGGCAGAAGAAGGCAAATCAAGCTTTGATTATGTCATGACACTCTTTTTTCGGTTGTCCACTGCTTGGTAATTAAAGCCACTAAGGCACGAGACCATCGTCACATTCACATCCTAGAAGCTCGGCACACACAGGGCTGTATGTGCGTGTAGCTGCAAGCACACATTCCAATGCACACCCAGCCATCAGTGTCGACACATCATGAATTATACACATCCCCTTAGGGCAAAGCATCCATCGGTCCTAAATTCACAAGTGCCACATCTCAACTAGCCAGAAAAAGGAAAGAGGAAACGACAGGGGGAGGGTTGCCAGCACGTCTCCCCAACCCAGACCCTCCATGCTGCTGGGTGCACATGGCCTTCAATAGCCAGCCTGATAGTTTCCTAGGTCTCTCTAACAGCAAAGCCGCTGGAAGCATTGAGATCATACTTCTTCCAAAACCTGGATCATGGAACACAGATTTGGTATGTTTCTCTCTCGGATCAGGCTCTATGCCTTTACAACCTTGGCACGTCACTCCCTCAAAGAGGGAACCCACAAAGCACAATGGCCTCTCCCATGTGCTGACAAGCAGAAAGTTTTCTGGGGTGAACAGAAAACAAAGCTTGTTCCTCCCCAGGCAACCCTACCAGTCTCCAGGACTGCCATTACAGACACTTGCTTCCCACATACACACACCTTGCTGGGCCACGGAAATCAATATGAAAATCAATTCATGCACTGATACAGTTTATCAAGATCCATGTGGCCATGCCACATTTCATTTACTGTGCAGCACTCGAGGAAGCCAAGGTCACTGGATGGAAAGCGGGGATTCGGGAGCCAGGGAGGGGCAGCAGCCCATATTCCGCACTGGCTGCAAATAGAAAAATGAATGAAATAGGGGCAGAGATAGAAAAGGGAGCCTAGGGAGGCAACAATTACTGTATGTAGGAGGTGCGGCACCGCTCCAGCTTGCCAGCTTGTTTAAATGTGAAATAGCTAGGAGATTTAAAATTCTAAGTGTTCTCCTTCTTGACCGTGGCAAACCAAAAATGGTTTCCACTATCGTGCCGGGTAGTAGAATAGAAAACATTTCTGAGCAGGAGATGAAAATGGGGGTGGGGGGGCAAGGAACAGGGTGGAGGGCAACACAGGCCAGACAGCGTGTGGGCATGAAGGCGAGCCAAGGAGTATGCGCCGAGAGCCAGCATCAGGCAGGAAGCAAACAGAAATTTCAAGAAGGCTTGGGGAGGAGGAAAATTATGATATCTACATGGCTGCAGAGGGGCATATTTTTAGTAAATTTGAAAGTGATTTGCCACGCATGGCACCACCCTACTCGGGAGGGTTCTCCTCCGGCTCCGGTGGCTGTGCCATGGATCAAATGTACTCAGTAATTGTAGATTCACTGCTACTCTCTCACCTCCAAACAGAGTAGATTAAAATAGCACGAACGGCTATAATAATGGGTTTAGGATTCAGCTTTTTACAGCCAGGAAAGAAAAAAAAAACGCTTATGGAAATAAGGATTTTGCTGATTATTTTTCAAATGAAGGAAAGGAGAAGAAAACAGCCCCAGGAAGTAAAGGACAAAGCTATCCTGGGAGCCAAGTGGGCTACTGAGCACAGATATCCCACGTCACCAATGCTCCAGACATCTAGATACACACAGGGACATGACCCACATTGAGGCCAGTTTCCCACTGTCGCCTCTTGCTCTAGGGACTGAGGACACTATCTATGTCCCCCATTTCCAGTCTGCTCCCTACCTCCACCCCACACTTCTCCAGTGCCCCAGGAAGAGAATCTATGAAAAGTTAAGGGCACATGGAAAGGGGAGCAGGTTACAGCCACATGACCCCTTCAGGGAGAGGTAAATTGACTGGACTAACTCACAACCATTCTAGACTAGCCCAGGCTCTCCCTAGCCAGAATCAAGACTCAACATAGCCCTGTCTTTGAGAACCTTAACTTCACTTAGGAAGATCACAATGGGGCTAGAGAGATGGCTCCGGAGGCCCAGAGTTCATTTTCCAGCACCCACATGATGGCTTTGCAACTGTCCGTAACCCTAGTTCCAGATGACCTGACCCTCTGCCCCTCTGACCTCCGCAGGCCTGAGGCACACATGTGCGCATACCTAAACCCAGCACGGACAACAGAATCATCCTTTTGCTCTATTGTGACCATGTGGGTGGTACATGCTCTCTAGAACCAGGCCTGCTCTCTTCACCTTTTACACAGCCGCTGCAGGAGTGGCTTGGTGGCAGCCCACTGGTAAAGCTAACCGCAGGCCTCATTCATGCCTCTGCCTCAAGATGGGAGAGGTTCTCCTGAAGAGGAGCTTCCAGATGCTCAGGCAGGAGCGGGACGGGTACACAAAAGGTCAGTGCCTGTCTCTCAGGGTCTGCCCTTCCCTATCACCAACATCTAGAGATCCTGAGTTTCCTAAGGCAGGTCTCATGGTTTCCCACACCTCACTGGAGCAGTCAGATGGGACAATGACAAAGGGGGAATTGAGGGCCCCAAAAATGGTTCTCCACTTACCTAGCTGAGCAAGAAAGGCTAAGACCCTCGCAAGCCTGACCTCCCACTGAGGAACCCCACTCCCACTGCCAGTAGGCCTTCATGAACTCACCCACACCATTAATGATGTGTCCGGGGGCTGGACGGAGGGAGGAAGACTTCCCTACGCTCAGGGCCCAGACCCTCACTGTATTAACTTACTTTTCTCCCTGCTACAGCAAACGACCTAAGGAGAGGAACTTGAGCTTATTTGGACTCACAGTCTGAGAGTGCAGTCCATCATGCCGGGAGGACACAGTAGCAGGAACAGGAAGTAGCTGGCCATGTGGCATCCACAGGCAGGAAGCAGAGAGAGATGAATGCTGGTGCTAACTCACTTTTTCCTTTTTATTCAGTCTGGGACCCCAACCCATACATATATAAATAAATATATACATAGACACACACATATATACATACACACATATATACATATACATACATACATATACACACACACACACAACTGCCCTAATGGGTGGTGGGTCTTGCATCTCAATGAACCTAATCTAGACACTCCCTCACATACACACACAGAGGTTTGTCGCTGGTGATCTAGAGCCATCAGGTTGGTAATCAAGAGCAACCCACTTGCAGGAACACTGCCAATGTTCTGCAGATCTTAACTCACATTCTCCCGAATGCAAGAGCGATCCCATAACCTTTACCAAAGCCCGGCTCCCTGACTGCTAAAAGCACATGATTCCTGTAGGGAGAATCAGAGGCCTGTGGTCTGGCCAAGCTGGTGGAGGCTTTGGGCCTCATCGGTGTCATAGTAACCCATCCCTGAGCCCTCAGCCACCCATCTTTCCTCCTCTGACTCTTGTCACCTCTAGTCATGAGCCCAGCCTCCAGTACTGCCCCCACTTACCTACAGACACCTGGACAGCAAAGCATCCTAAACAGCAAAAGAAGCAGGCATGAGTGTATGAGGGAGTGTGCCTGCGCACGTGAGGTTTGGTGTGTGTGTGTGTGTGTGTGTGTGCGTGCGCGCGCTGGGGACTAAACATCAGGGCCTTGTGGATGCTAGCTCTTCACTGAGCTACATCTTTCAATCAAAAAGCAACCATTTCATAGGTGTATGTATGTCTGTGCTCATGACAGTAGGAGTATGCAGGGGCCAAAGAAGAACAGTGGTCCTCTGCTTCATGTTATAATTATCTAGGAGGCTTATTTCATACAGGTATCGGTTTCCACCCCCCAGGGATTCAGATTCCAGTCCATCCAAGCAGGCTGAGTTTTAGACCGGTACCCCATGGGATTCTGACGCTAGTGGCTGAGCAAGTCACCTTGGATTTCATCTGTGGGCTGCTGTGAAAGAGGAGGATGTAAACGGGGCTTCCCATCTGAAAAGCCACACAGAACAGTGCACTCACGCGGGCATTTGAACGCCCCTCCACCACTCCTGCCTTCATCCTGGGGTGAAGATACACCACTGGTACCAGGCTCTGTGACCCCTCTACAGGTCGAGGAGCTGGAGAATGCTAACCTCAGGTCACAAGACAGGGCCAAGGAGCCACATTTCCCTACCCTCTGCTTGCTGAAGGAAGAAAGACAAGGTCTGGACCTTCAGCGATCCCTAACCTGCTGGGGAAGACATGGCTGTTGCACCTCAAACCACTGGGAAGTACTGATGGTTTTCCAGGTGTTCTTGGGGAAGAACAATGCTGTCAGCAGAAGCGGAGAAGGGTAAGATGGAAAACACTTGTTTGCTGGCTGGGTCTTCACATCACAAGTAGTCACCCGATCTAGGGCTCTAATTGCACTCATGGACACAAGGCACCTCACTTTCAACTCAGCCACTGTCACAGCAACCTAGCTCCCTGACCAAACCCCCTAGATGAAGACAGTGCCAGGCCACCCCAACAGCCTCGCTAATGTCCCTCCCAAAGGCTCCCAAGGCCCCACTGCACTCCACAACAGTTCAGCTCTTTACAAAATATCACACTGCTTGGAACGGATCCAGGGACAACGAAGCCAAGAAAGGGGAGTTCTCAAACTCCTGTTCTGTGGTTACCTCCCTCCCGTCAGCCCCTGCCCAACATACACTGTTATTGAGGAGGGGGTGGCAGCGACTTCCTCACAGCTGCCAACACGTGGCTTAGGTCCTCCTGCTTCCTCTTGGCAGGGGTGTGTATGCCTGTCCTCTCTTTAATAAACGTGAACACCCGCTTGTCCTTGGCCATCTTGAGCAGCTCTCCTTGCCACACGGCTCACAGGGTACACACATCCCGCAAGAAGGTGATGTGTCTGGCGAGGCGCCTGCGGTGCCGGTGCCCCTGGGCCTCTGTAGTTCTTCATCACCTTATGGCCCTTGTTGAGGCCCATAGTCACGGGGTAGCTGGGGGTTGTGGCTGCTGCTCTTTGATGATGGCAGGGACAGGAGAACTTTTTCTGTGGTTTTTTTTTTTTTTGAAACAGGGTTTCTCTTTGTAGCCCTGGCTGTTCTGGAACTCACTTTGCAGACCAGGCATTGTCTCCAACTCAAGAGATCCCGCCTGCCTCTGCCTCCCTAGTGCTGGGGTTAAAGACGTACACCACCACCGCCTGGCTACTGTTAGCTTTTTAAGCATGTGTGTGTATTGCTTCTCAAAATGGGTGTCACCGCTGTCATCGTTTGAAACTGTCAGAAAACAGGTACGATAGAGAAAACGAAGGGTCTAGGGTTCACCTGACTCAGCCAAAAAGGCCAGGGCCCAAGGAGTGCTCACCCTGGACTTCCTCCCTTCAAGGAGCAAGCTGTGCCTGCATGTGGCTCTCCAACCACAAGGCAGGTCCCTGAGGCTCACTGATGACCCTCCTATGCAGTGCCTCGTGTAGCGCTCTGCATTTGCTTATTCAACACCTGTGTCTGAGCAGCAGGGAGAGGCTGGAGCAGGTGCACCCTGCCCAGGCATTAAAAACAGGGAGACTGTCATCAGCTAGGTTTGGTTTAACTGTCTTCTGGTGCCTGAAGCCCGGGTTTCAAGGCTGTGTCCAAGAGATGCTGATATGTTAGGGCCTGAACGGTGACAGCTCTTCTATGCTACAGGAGCAATGGGTTAGCACCGGGGAGGGGAGTTTTCTTGTTCTACCATCTCTTTCCTAAATGGCTGGTCTTAATCCCAGAGCTTAGCCAGGGTGGAATTCCAGAACACCTCAGTTCCAGACCTTGTTTGGCAGGGGTGTGGGGGAAGAGGTGCAGAAAAGGGCAAAGGGAAAGGGTAAGAGAGTATGTGTGGTGAATCTGAAAACACGGCTTCAGGCCACTGCCTCTTCAGTCATAACAGCCACCCTGTCTTCTCACAGCACCTAGTGACACTGGCATATTAAAAACTAAAGATGGCTGCTTGTTTCTAAGCATGGCCCTGACCCAGTGGCATCACACTTAGAGTATAACCTTGCATCACACTCTCAGAGACTGGTTCATCGAGCAAACACCGCACGAATGCCCTACGAGTCACAAGAAGAATGGGCTGGACTTGGCTGCCCATCAACCCCGACCATCTCCCCAGAGCAAAGTGACCTTAAAGGCAGAACGCATCTGCTGGACCCCTGTTGAGATTATTCATATGTTTTGATTCCTAATTCAGAAATAATAAGTGGTTCATGGCTTCCAAGTTTAAAAATATATTTATCATCTGGTCTCTGTCACAGCACGGATCCCACTGGCGCAGGAATGTATGCTGCAGGAGGCTCCCTGGAACGGCCTGCTGCCCACATTCCCATTTAGGCATTGGTGACAGGAGTCTGAGGTCCCCAGATGCTGTCTATCTCATTAAAAACCCCATCTTAAGGCCGTCGTCAGGAGTCTTCAGTCACAAAGCACATACAGACTGCAGAATGGCAAATTCAGGTGTTTCTCAACAATTCCTCAGAAAGATGGGGGACTCATGATAGTGAAAAACATGTACTTTATTCAATTTCAAACTTTATGTGAAAATAAACAGGTCAGCTGGCATCAGGATGGAATAGGGGATGGAAAGCCATCCTCAGACAATTTCTTTCTAGAAAGTCGTACATTTTTACAAATATATACACAAATAGATATGCATACATGAGTACACAATGCATGTATACACATGTATATAGATGTAAATGCATGTATATACCTGTATATAGATGTATATACATGTATGTTAAGGTATGTATTGTGTATATGCATGCATTTATGTGTGTATATATGCATGTAGATGTGTATGTATATATACACATATACATATATATATGTGTATATATATATACACACACACAACATAACTATTAGTTTCAAATGCTGTACAACCAAGAAGGAGGTTGAAGCCAGACATAGGGACACATAGCGGGTGAGGCAGGAGGCTTGCTGCAAGTACAAACTAGTTGTACTACACAATGAATATTAGGCCAGTTAAGACTACAGAATATCTAAAAGAAAAAGAAATAGAAGGTAGTTGTGACTCCAGTCTGGCACAAAGCATTTTCTTGTAGCACATTCATCCTTTCTATTTGTGGTAGACTCCTTTGAGAGGGCATGATCAACCCCTTCCAATCCACAAAAGGCATGAGTGGATCCCAGCAGCCATATTAAACTATGGAACTGCTATAGGCTGCACTATAGTGTATCCTCAAAATTAGCCCATTAAAAGTCTCACCTCAAATTTCACTGGATGTGACTTTCCTATAAGGAAGCAATTAGGTTAAACAAAGTCATAAGGATGGGGCCCTAATCCCATAAGATTAGTGTCCTTATAAAGAGGATCCCCTCCTATCAAGCCTGTATGGTGGTATGTACCCATAATCCCAGCCACTGGAAGACAGTGGCAGGGGAGTCTCTGAGTTCAAGATCAGCCTGGTCTACATGGCAAGTCTCCAGCAAGCCAGGACTACATAGAAAGATCCTGTCTCAAAAAAAAAAGAGGAAGGGGAGACACCAAGAGACCAAGAGAGTCCTTGCTGTCTCTTTTTCTCACCAGGTGAGGACATGGAGAAGACAAGCTAGCAAGAGCATCCTTCAGCACTCTGATCTCAGAAATCCAACCACCAGAACGGTGAGAAGTACATTTCTGCTTAAGCCATACTGTGGCAGCGCTGTGTATGTCTGAGCAGACCAACACCCACGGCCCTCACTAGAAAGCCTCGGTGAGTGACTAGCCAGGCATGGACACTTAGCCCAGCTGCACAAGACAGGGTGCCTCTCCAGAATCTGGGATACAGACACAGACAGCTGAACCTAGCCTTGTCACCTGTCTACCTGGGAGTCGTGGGGAGGCCGTTTTTAGGTTCTCTCTGCAAAAAGATGAAAACTAAGCTGGTTGCATAGACTGAGCAGGGATACAAAGAAAGCTTCCAACAACTAGATGGTAATTCTCTTCTCCCACCTTTCAAAGGAGGCCTGTTTTCTTGCCCTTGCGCTCCAAGAAACTCCTGTTTAATGACAACAAATTATTGTATTTGGCTTCAGCTAGATATATGTATACATATATTACAACCTACAACCAAAGAGCCTGGGTACGACACAGTCTGGTAGACTTTGTGATTTTTAGCTACTGAGCCTTCCACATTTATTAACCACCTTATGATAAATGTCTACATTTTGCAGAAACCAAAGTGACAGACATTCATTGAATTGGAACTAGCGGGAACGCCTGCCAAAGAAAGTTCCACCACCAAACCGTCCAGCTTGAGCAGCAGACAGAAATCAGCCCAAAGCAACGGATCCTTTGTGCTGGGCCCTACACGTTATACAGGCTAAAAGGGTGCCATGGTTCCTCCTCCCGTTTGCCTCACATACAGGGCACACGTTCAGGAAGTGAAGAATAAAAGGCCGTTTCCATTTTTGATCCCACCCTCCTTGCCAACCATACCAGGCACACATCTGCTAGAATAAATGGTTGCTATAGAAATCACCATTTTTGGAACAGGCAAGCCCAGTGTCTATGAAGAATGCAGCCATTTCAGTCTCCGTGAAATCTGTGGACTTGGGGCTTAGGAATCATCCTAGAGGACAGGCAGTACCCCATAGCCAACTTGCCCTAGACGGGGGGGGGGGGGGGGCTATGAAACTTCACGCGTCAGAGAATCCTTGGTGATAGTCTGAGATGAAGAGTTGCCAGCAGGAATAAAGGTCGTGCTGGAAGTGCCCACCTTGGGAGGAAGGTTAAAATTTGTACAAGTTGGTGTAATACTATAGTGTGATACAATGGGAATGGTTTGGGATCTGGAATCAGTCAGTGATGACTTCAAGGCTGTGCAACTGTGCAGAAATGGCTTCCCCAACCTGTACCTCAGTTTCCTCATCTCTAAAACAGAAATGGAACAGTCCTCATCTCTAGGACAATGGCTATGACTAAATAAGTTAATGGAGAGATAAAACCAACCAACACATGTCAGCAGTGGGGATATAACACTGCCATCCTACAGCTTGATCAGGTTTAAAAGAAAGCACCAAAAGATATTCAAAGAAGGTATGGAGAAGGAGCAAAAAGCCAGCACCATGGGGAGAAACCTGAAGCACATGGGGCAGATGAGAAGAGAAACTCTCCTATAGCAGAGGCAGCAATGGAAAGACACCAAGGGGCAAGGACCTCCAAGGATGAGACACCAAATGTGTTAAAGTCAAGACGATGAATGGCATTGCGGTCAGGAGGAGGAAAAGGGGAGAGCTGGGGAGATCTGATCTAAGTTGGTCTTGAACCCCATTGGCTCAGTGCCTACCGCCCAGGCCTGGTGTGGCTCTAACAACTTCCTGGATCCTTGGGAAAGTCCAGGCAGATGCTCACTGGCTCCAGGAAGCCACTTTTACACAATCAAATAGAATGGGTCACTTCTCCCCTTACAGAATTCCCTCCTGGGAAGGTCCCACCTAGAAATGGTCCCTCCAGGCTCAGCCCCTCAACAGTGCCTGCCGAACTCTGTCCTTCTTGTCAGATCCAGATGAGTCTGGCTTTTAAAGCCCTTATACAAGGACTGACATATATGGTGCTCAAGGAGAGCTACTCACCTCTCATTGCTCTGCAAAACCCCTAAAGCAGAAGTTTTCCTTTTGTCTAGGAGGGACCCAGAGTCTGTCACCGAGGTTTTCAAGTCTAACCTTCGGGGATCCATACTGCACAAAAGCATCTGCCTGTCAGTTATTTTCTGGCATTAAAAGCACAGGGCAGTGGATACCAAACTATAGGGGACCTTGGAGGAGGTCCTTGGTGAGAAATACAACAGGTAATGCCAGGGTTACCACAGGAGGATGGCAGTGGCAGAAAGTAGCCCGCTGGTCACATAAGCGTGAACACCTGTACAACCAACCTTAAATGATATGTCAAAAAGGCCGACCTGAACTATCCATCCGAGCTCTAAGCCACCATCTGAACATGGGTACACCACTTATTCTTGTTACCCAGTCCATAGCGCACCATTTTGAGATGGTATTAAAGCCAGGACATGTGATCTCATCACAGAGCCACGACCCCTCCTTGTATCATTATATCGGAAGCATTATTCTCTTCTTAATCCCTCACTCCAGGCTCACTTTTCTACCTGATCTCCCAGCAAAGGGGCTAGAGGCAGGAGCATACGAAGCCAAGGCCCAGGTTCCAACTGTCCTGCCCCTCTGGGTAGATACTTTCCTCAGGTAGGGCATTACACAGTCTCCACTGGCCAAGATTACATGATATACATTTGACTATTAAACAAGGCCACGGATATGAAAACAACCTTCTGACACCTCAGCCTATTTCCTCCAGATCCTGTGGATTTTATAAGGCAATCAAATATGCAATAGATTCCACACACTAATTTCTGACACACACCTGGGGTCCTGTGATAAAGTCAGTTTGCATGCATACAGCCAAGGATTAAAATTTCATAGAGCCGTGATTTCATCAGTCACTAACTACAAAGGATTAATTAGGATCGAGGGAAGAGCTCATGGCTCAGGAGTCCAGACCTAAGGAAAATATCTATCTCTGCTCCCCAGATGTCAGCACGCCCACGAATAAAGAGCTTTGATGAAAACACTTCTCATGATTCAAGGAACTCCAAAAGACCATTTTTCTGCTGTGGAATTAGGATACTTCTGATTCGTATTCACTTGAAAATATCATCTGAAGTCGGTGAATACAACTGGATTCCTAGGCTGACATCTTCTGCTTGTCAAATATCTTTCCCGGGGCTGGGAGGAGGGCTCAGTGGGTAAAGTGTCTGCCATGCAGGCATGAGAACCCGAGTCCAGATTCCCAGTAAAAAGTCAGGTGTGGTGGCCCCGTCCTATAACCCAGAAGTGGTAGAGACTGAGCAAGCCCAGGCAGTCTAGCTGAACTGGTGAGCTCCAGATTCAGTGAAAGAATAAAGTGAAGAGCAATTGAGAAAGTAACACACACACACACACACACACACACACACACACACCATCTTTCCCTCAAGCCCTACACTAAGTACACAGGTTGCCTTCATATAAAGTTTTCCTAAAACCAAAACCCAGTATCTCCTACCCAGAAAATCCTCATTCCTGCCACCTTCCAGTTATTTAGCTAACGACTCTCATGTCTCTCAGCCCACTCCCTACAATCCCCCTGCACCCATCAACCTGCCCATCTGACCTCTGTCCTCCACTTTCCTCTCCCCACCTCTGCCTCTGCATCATTCAGTGTTTATTCTTGTTCACCCAAACCACTCAGCCGGCTTCCCAGGGATGCCCCTATAGCCTCGTGTACTCATCCTCAATTCAGCTCTCAGAGTGTTCCTCGTTAAGATGCCCTTCCTCTTATTTTACTTTGCTCATTAAACCCTTTCAATGCCTTCTCAAAGACAGAATGAGGTGTAGGCGCCTCTGTTGGGCAAGGAAGACCTTCAGGTGAGGCTCAACTTCACATCCAGCCCCTGCTTCTCTCTAGGTCTCAAGACACAGTGAGGATACAAGATTTTAATTCTCTATCCTCCCCCCAGGACCTTTGTACATGCTGTCTCTTCTAGACTGTCTTTCCCTCTTGTGTAATCAGTCTTGCCCACTTGTCCTTTAAAGCCCTACTGAGAGAGCATTCCAGTGAATTTTTGTCTATGGTACTTCCCCAAACAGACAAGGCTGCTTCCATTTTGGTTCCTTCCTCCTTCATTTCTACCTGGATTATGCCACCTTGTGTCTGCTCTCTCTGCTAGAGTAATATATCCTTGGGGACAAGGGCCAAGTCTTTAGATCTCCATATCTCTGCTGCTACACAGGCAGGATTAAAGAAGTGCTCATTGGGCACTCTGGTCAGATGGGAAGGATCGTGTCTCTCTTCCCCCACTGACTTCCTTAAATGCCATCTTTTATGGTAGCTGTTTGTGTAATGGTTCTAGCCCCTAAGAGCTAAGAAAGAAAGTATTCCTCACCAGTACGTCTCCCAACAAAGCCAAACATACCTAGTGGGTACTGAGTAAATATTTGACGAGTTCAACAAAGTGGGTTCAAAGCTATTCCCCGCCCCTCAAAAAAAAGAGGAAGGAGAGAGAGAGAGAGAGAGAGAGAGAGAGAGAGAGAGAGAGAGAGAGAGAGCCAATGCAGTGTTCTACCACCTACTCTGGAAGCTCTGAAAGGTAATGAAATATCAGATAGCCACATCCAGAGCCAAGGATTACAGAGGGTCAGATGCCACCCTGCATGCAAGCAGCCCTGCAGAGTAGTAAGGAAGACTGTACATTTCAAATCAGTGGCTCCTAAGCCTCACTGCCCCCATCACCCCTCCCCTGACCCCGAGTGCCCATGACACACATGCGCCCATATGGTCATCCCAAATTCAGCACATCCTGGGGCTGGGAATCAGAGGTGGACACTTCCTTGCAAAGAAAAACGGCACAGTCAGCCCATCTATTGTGCCTGGAGTATTAGATCTGGAGTGGTTTTGATTCCCTGCCGTGTGGGAAGGGGATGTGGCTGGCTGCTTTGAAGGTATGCGTGAGCCTGGAGTGCAGATCCCTAAAATCAATTTGTGAACACACACGCGCACGCCAGGAATTGGCCTAGGGATCCCTGCTGGAAGTAGGACCCCCAAGTGCCTCTCCCCTCCCTTCCTCTGGAAAAGATAAATTATCGGGCTGTCAGCAGAGGACAGCCAAAGTAGTTGTGTTTCTGTAAAGGGGCCATGGAAGTGTCTTTGATTAATGAAATCTTAATATGCGGTTGTTAGACGACCTCCCTTCAGCTGCTCTGAGGCTTGAAGGCAGACATCCCTTTGGACAGGCTTGGAAAGGAAGAAGGGACCCTGCACCACCCACTCTCCAGACCCATGAGGAGCAGAAGTCCTCTGCAAGTATACCCAGGGAGAGGGACAGCGGTGGGACTTCTGCTCTTGGGGTGGGAATGTGGTGGGATCCATTTCTTTGACCCCAAGAATGTGGAACTCTCCGCCTGCTCACTAAAACCAACACCTGCCGACGTGCTAAGAGTCCTCTTGAAGTCCCAACAATAGACATCAAAGCTGACATTTGGGAGTGGAGATAACAAGGAAAGGGAGTTTAAGGGGGGGGTGAGGGGGGTCCCACCAACAAAAAGTCTATCTCACCTTTGACCTCTAGAGAGGCAACAGACCCCAAACACTTTAACTGTTTGAGGACATGCACACTGTCCCTACCACCCTTGCTTCTGTGCAGCAAAGTAGTAGTTCCATTCACTAGAGGGCTTTTCCCAGGGATGGGCATAATAGCTTCAGAGCTGAGGTGGGGGAAGCGGAAACAAAGGGGTGTGAAAAGCTGGAGCAACACAGAATTTCTTCCCACACAACCTGTTTTCCTACCTCCCACCCAACAAGACTCGGGATGAAAGAAGAAAACGCTGCCCCTGAACACTGGGTTTCTGGGCCCTGAGAGACAGTCTGGTCTGCACAGAGCTATCTCCAGGACCTATATGAATGAGAGCCCTGGCCTGGAACATTCTGGGGACACATTAACTTCCACTCCGGCCTCTGTCCCACGTATTGAGAATTGTGTTCTGTTCCTGGAAAGAATTCTGAGAAAAAACGAAACAAACTCAGAAACACTGTGACTGAGACGAGAACAGGCTCCCAGCACGGAACCACAGCCAAGGCACAAAGCCACCACATAAGGGAATTGCAAGAAATTTCAAAGATAATCCAGATATTCAACAGGTCTAGAAACAAAGCTACAACTGAGCATGGTGTCTCAGGCTGAACCCCAGCCATTGGAAGGCTGAAACAGATAGATGTGCCCCGAGTCTGAAGCCAGACTACAGACAAATAAACAAACTAACTTTTTAGTTTAGAAATAAGACAATTATCCATGTACACAGAAACTCCCTGTGTGTCCCTAGATGACCAGATTGTTTCCCTCCTGTCCCCTCCAACCCAAAATAACTTTTCTACCTCTGATATTTTGGGTTAGAGACAGGCCTCACTAAGTGGTCAAAGCTGGCTCAGAACTCACTTAGCAGCCCATGCTAGCGTTGAACTTGTCATTCTCCTGAGTACTGGGACTATACAACCTACAGCCTTCATCCAGGAGTCTATCTTTCAACAAGCATTCACTTTGTAATAGACAGGTGTCTACTTTGATGCTGGTATCTACTTTGATGCTAGGATTCAGGTTAAACTTGCCTACTGGTAAATAGAATTAAAATTCAACTTACTTTTTGATTGCATACTATGAAGATAGAAATAGTACTAGCTAGCTGGGCATGGTGGCACACACCTGTGATCCCAGCACTTGGGAGATAGAGGAAGGAGTTTAAAATCTCAAGGCTAGACTTAGATACATAGTAAGGCTACTCTGGACTATACAGAACCCTGTCTGAAAAGCTAATAAGAGCAGGCAAGATGTCTCAGTGGGTAAAAAAAATGTTTGTCACCAAATCTTGAGGACTTGATTTCAATTAATCCTCAGGACCCAAGGGGGACTTCCACAGATTATCCTCTGGCTGCCACCTGGGTACTATGGCATCTGCATCTGCACACATGTTATCCCATGTGTACCCACACTCATATACAGACATTATACACACCAACATATAATAATCATAATAAATAAAAATAAAACAGGAAAGAAGAAAAGAATACTTCTATCACCTGGAGGTAAAATGACAATACATGGGACAATTTTTAAAATTTTTTTCAAGGTCTGTAAAGAATTTTTATAGCAATTTTATCCCTATACCTTTTCCTACCACTAATTAATAACTCAGCTTTCAAGCAAGAAAGGAATAAGAGTCCACTAATCCCATGTGTGTGAAACCGTTTAATGTGGCTACAATTAATTGTGCGACTTTTTGTTAATGACTGACTAGATGAATGAATGGATGGACACTCACATAATCAGAAAAATGAAAACCAAGTTTCAGATCAAGATTAACTGAATATTTATTTAGCCAACATGGCTACCTTAGTATCTGCCACAGAGTCAAGTCTGAGAAAATACTGTGCGGAGAGCAAAGGAAGGATAAAATGGGCAGGCAAAACAGAATGACCAGAGGAGACCAGAATAACTCAAAGGAGACATTTGTAGAATGTCTGTGTTTTACTTATCTTCCTGAAAAATTTTTTAAAAGTTCCACACTGGACAATAGTTTCACAGAAATGAAGACACTGACTCTAGGTCCGATGGCCGAACTCCAGGCAAAAGACATGGCAGGTACCCAAGATAAACTGTTGATCTCACCTCTGGAAAATGGTCATCATGATATGGAGCTAGGGGGCTGAGACATTGCTAGCCACTTTTGAGTCCTTGCCTGTACTCATCCCTTCCTCCTTCCCACAACTCCAGCTGCCTTCCAAGCCAATACTCGAACCTCACTCATGACCAAATAACCTGCAGTGCTGACCTCTGAAGAAGAGAGAACGGGAGAAAGGGGTGGATGCGGTGATCTGTTCAGCAGCTTAGTTACTTATGACTACATGTGACAGACTGACTGACTGACTGAGATGGTGGAGAACCTAAAGACAGGAGAGATGGCAAATAGCCTTCAAAGGAGGAGAATTGGACATGCAGAAGTATTTCTGACAAGATCCAGAAGGCAGAGGGCCCCTCAAAAGCAGATCTGAAGGGTGGACCGAGTGATGACTTCAGAAAGCCTGCATTTCAGGAAGGCCTCAGGGTTTGAAGGGAGTAGAAGAAGTAGCAGAGGTGAGAGTGGCCTTCTAGACAATCAACTCAAGAATGGGTCGTGGAATATGGAAACTCATATGCTTCTGATGCTTGCTAAACCCTGGCCAGGGGTCCACAAAAGCCTGGACAGCTCTATGGGAGAAAATGATCTTCTGAGATCCAGATTCAGAGCGTGCTCTCTCATCCCCATCCTTACACCCACTCTCTCTTCCCCCCTCCGTTTTCATCCCTCCCTTCCTCTCATCCAAATACTCTTCTCATACTCAAATTCCAGTCATCCAAGGCTTTATATTCTCCACGCTAAAGTCATCATTGTGATACTTTTTAAGTCAAAGAACAAAAATACTATCTGATGAGTGGACTCAGAATCAAAACTGCAAAGCAAACGACAGACCCGGAAAATCCTTTCCTAGTCAGTGGACACATGACAGACACATCCTTATTTATACGAAGAAGCGGTAGGCATGGAGGCTTGAGTATGTAACTTAAGCAGAAGGACGTCTGTGGGTTTGATGCCAGACTGGGCTACAGCATGAGTTCAAGGCTGGTCTGGGTTACAGGGCAAGGCCCTTAAAACACAGGACAGAACAAAATCAAGCAAGCAAGCATAAAGAGAGGGAGGAAGGCAAGGAGGGAGAGAGGAAGGGAGAGTGGGAGGGAGGAAGGAAAGCCAACAAATGTATAAGGAAAAGGTAAAAACACAATAGAAAAATTATACAAAACTTTTTTGATTTCGATGTGGTCAATTTTACCCATTTCCCTCCTCCCCTGTATTCCTTGGATTTTTGTCTACAGCTTTTAAAATATATACTATCTAAAATACTTTCACCTCCTTCCCCCAAAGTAACACACATCTGAGAGATGAACACAAGGCTCTTTCTTAAAGAGGACTAAGGAGCACGTGTGTGCGGGGGTGGGGGGTGGGGGTGTCTCAGCAGCAGCCAACAAAAACACTCAAGACAAATAAATTCAGCATTCTGGCATCTGCAGACCCAGGAAAGGTAGACTGCAGATTAAATTCATTACGAAAACCACCAACAGCACCAGGAGAAGACGGGAGGAGGAAGGCATGAGAGAAGAAGGGAGAGGGGTGAGACAGGGATATGCTGTCAAAACAGGGGTGTCAGGACAGCACGCGTCAAATAACCCCCGGAGGAAGTAAGGCAGCGTTCCAGCTTCCCTAGGACACAGTGGTCTCCTCATCCCATTCCTGGTGTTTGTTTTGGCTAAGGTTCTCAACCACAGGAACATCTGTCCAGAAGGAAGCAACTGAGGTCAGGGGACTGTGCAGATTTCAAGATATTTGGAGCGATTTCGTGCAAGAACATCCAACAGACTATCCCCAGTGGGAGGATCGTGTCATGACTGGCAGCGCTGGACAGGCCTCTCTCTTCCCTTCGGTGCGGGTGCAAGAAAAGGGTATGAAGGGAGTTCAAGGATGTAGAGAAAGAATTTAGGGAGCTCAGCCAGTTATATAGGTTGGCTTTCATTTTGAAACTGGTGCCTAAATAGCAATGATATTGGCTTTAGCTCTCTGAAACTACAGTGTAATTAGGTTCAGTCAACTTAACTTAAAACATGCCCAGTCATTAAAATTTTTCTTGATCCAGCCAAGTTAACACACACAGACACTCCCCTGATCTCTAAACTTAAAAAAAAAAAAAAAGTACATGATGTCTCTAAGAAATAGCAAATACACATACCATTGCTTTTCTGAAACCGGCCTAGAGTCTGGTGACCTTCCTTAAAGATAATGTTCTCACAATTAATTAATTTATGAATAGTTTCCCCCACAACATGCACAACAGGTTCCATGCAAATTCTTGAGCTTTTAAATTATACTGTTAATGAAAGCAAATAAAGGCAGTTAAAAGGCAATTTGCTCAATTGGTGTTAATATTTAAGCACAGCATGTGTAAAAACAAGATCACAGAATTCAGTTTTTACCAAGAAAACTTGAACCCAACTTCATTTCCAAAAGATCAAACATGTTACCAAGAATCTTTTTTTCCCTGTACCCTTCAGCATCAGGTAATGAGGCTTTTTATTAAGTAAATATTTCACATTAACCTCATCCGTTTCTATCACTTAGAAATTCCAATCTGTAAAATCAAATCAGCTTCATCATTGTTTAGATTAGATGCTGCTTCCTGGAGGCAGTCGGAATTGTTTACATCTCCCCTCTCCTTGGCACAAAGGAGCATCAAGATCTGGAGGTACCAGGAGAGAAGAAAAGAAGGCTGCCGCCCCTTCACATTCCCATGGCCTCTTCCTGACACCTGTCCCTTTGCTTAGAATCTGTCTCCATAACATCAACACAGCAACCTTGGTGTCTCCATACATTCTCTCAAATGAGGCCTGCACAAACGCCATAAAAGTTTGTTGGCCTGAACTTTGTGAACTCTAGAGTATTCCCTGAGTCCTATGAGAGAGAATGTCGTCTAGGTGGGATGAAAATCAAAATGGAAGCCCCTGGTGTTTTAGGGTGCGCATGCAGGTTGCCCCATCCTGTACCTCAGAATCACCGAGAAAGCCTGAGCCCTTCCCAAAGGAAAAGAAAAAGGATGAAAGCCACCCAGAAAGAGAGCCCAGTTTTCCATGGCATTGGGAGCCCCCACCAAGAGCCCCAAGTACCTCCCCAGCACTCATGCAAACCCTCCACAATGCCCCCCCACTCATCATGACCCTTTTTCTGAGAGTCCAAATTGATCATTTTTTAAAAAAGTGTTTATTATGAGGAAATAAAGTTGACAGCCTTTGAAGTTCCTGAGTACATGTGCTTTTCAGAAGTACTCATGCATGGCCCTACACAAGCACATTCTCTCTCTTTCCCTCTCTCTCCCTCCCTCCTCTCTCTCTCCTCTCTGACACACACACACACACCACACACACCCTGGCTTTTCAAAGACACACTAGTTTCCCTAAAGATCCTAATTAGTAAGCCAACTAAACCTTGATTTCCTTATTTTATCCCAACACATCAGACTGCCTGAGTGCCACTCTCAGGGAGAAGCAGCCCAGTTCACACTGCACCATCTCTGTTCACCTCTCTGTTCACACTGTACCGTCTCTGTTCACACTGCACCGTCTCTGTTCACACTGCACCATCTCTTTTCACATCTCTGTTCACACGGCACCATCTCTGTTCACACTGCACCATCTCTATTCACACTGCACCATCTCTGCTCACACTGCACCATCTCTGTTCACACGGCACCATCTCTGCTCACACTGCACCATCTCTACTCACACTGCACCATCTCTGCTCACACTGCACCATCTCTACTCACACTGCACCATCTCTGTTCACACTGTACCGTCTCTGTTCACACTGCACCATCTCTTTTCACATCTCTGTTCACATGGCACCATCTCTGTTCACACTGCACCATCTCTTTTCACACTGCACCATCTCTGTTCACACTGCACCATCTCTGTTCACACAGCACCATCTCTGCTCACACGGCACCATCTCTGCTCACACTGCACCATCTCTGCTTACACTGCACCATCTCTTTTCACATCTCTGTTCACACGGCACCATCTCTGTTCACACTGCACCATCTCTGCTCACACTGCACCATCTCTGTTCACACGGCACCATCTCTGCTCACACGGCACCATCTCTGTTCACACTGCACCATCTCTATTCACACTGCACCATCTCTGCTCACACTGCACCATCTCTGTTCACACGGCACCATCTCTGCTCACAC